>WHUX01000439.1:0-27010 GCA_015179025.1 Terfezia claveryi | reverse complement strand
TTTGTATTTTGTGTTTTTGTGTTTTGTGTCTTTGGGCTTCGTGTTTTTGGGCTTCGTGTTTTGATGTTGTGGTACTTTGTGAAGGACTGGATGTTGTGATTCTTTTTTTTTTTTTTTGAAAGAGTCCGTACTTGGCTGGATATTGTGAGGGTATAGATGAGCAGGGTCTTGGTCATTTTTCTTGATTTTTTAAATATAAATGTGATGATACGTATGCAGGTTGGGTAGATATGCAATAGGATTTGGGTCGGAGCACTGAAACCTATCCAATTGTGAAACATGACTGACTACATGCACACAGAGCGGTCCATGGTGGTCATCGTTAGTATACATGCGGATAAAAGACTTAAAGACAACCACAATATCCACCCATGCCCTTAGAAGACCCAAAACTCCACAATGGCGACCACATGAAAGCCCACGAAAACAAAGGGGAAGGGTAAGGAGTCTTCCACTAAGCGAGCTGCCAGTAAGAGTGACCTCCGGAGAGATCGAGGCAAACGTCCCGCAGCTTCTGAGAGGGCTGATCATGATACCAACCTCTTGACGTTCAATGACAGGACGCAAGAAATGGACAGCGCAAGTAGTCCAGTGGGTATTCACATATGTTCCAAGGTTGTTATATATATATATCTAACAAATTAAGCAAGTTATTAGGGTCTATCATCGTTCAAGTCCACAATCAACTTTCCAAAGGTAGGAGCATAGAAAGCAGATCCAGAAGACTCATACTTACATGGTTGTTTCGCATAGCAAACTCGGCCGCAAACCCTTGCTGGGTCTGCCAGGTCCGCTGGGGATCCAGCAAAAGGATCAGCTACAACCCGTAATTCCAGCTCCACAATTTTTGGGGCACCGAATGTAAGCCAATCTTTCAAAGAAAATATTAAGGATATTTGATTTCTACTTACATTACATCGTAGCGGCATGTGGAAGCCTCTTCTCCGTCCATGCGGGTATTGGCAAACTCTGCGTCTGGGTCAGGACCCTCACTAATACTACTGGGTGCACAAAGACGATTATCACCCCCACCAGAGCTACGATCTTCACCCTCACTACTTGGGGCACTACTTGGGTCCCCACCTCCGCCACTGGATATACAGGATGCTACCAGGGTGGTCGTGAACATGGGGGATAATAATCCCAACAGGTCCAAGAAGTGACTGACAAGTGCCAGGGAAAAGGAACGGCAAAATAGGAGCTTCACACAGTTTGAAGGAGTAACAAAAGCAGTTGTCAGTAATGCCGCAAACCGCAGGGAGAGGATCACATTGTTTGAGGAGCCATTGCCAGATACTGAGGGTACGGAATGTATCTTGGTAAGGATATGGAAGGAAGCTGAGGTAGAATGCGGAGTTGATGAAGAGCGTACGAGTAAAATTGATACCTATGTTAGTGAAAGCTAAAGTATCTGCTTCGAGATGCTGACAATGATTAATTAGTTACGGAGTATCCAATCTTGTACAAGATCCCATTTGGTGTATGAAGCAAAGCGACACATAGCCAAACTATATGAGTTTAATCAAAACTGCAGTCCAAACTACGTTCGCGAGCGAGTTAGTGAGTTGTTAGACAAGGATCGTTTCATGTACAAGGAGGAAAAACGGAAGGTACGACAAATGACCCTAATTCTGACCGCGACTAGATGCTCATGAACCGGGGAATAATTGCAGGAGTGGGGTCATAGATTTCGCGCAAGCGAAGGCGTGCGGTTTATCAACATGAATTATTTCGACGGCCAAAAGAAACTCGGAAACCAGGATCGCACATTCATAAGCCGAATTACCAGTTCGTTTATATGCCTGATATTTGCAACCCTCCAGCATGCCCTTCTCACTTATGAGAGTGGGGTGTTCAAAGATGGTGACAATTTCAATTACACTAATTCAGCTGGTTGGTCTGGAATCCTCCGTCCATGGTAGGAGAAGAACACTGACAGTGCCACAGTAGCTTTTGGTCGTATGTGAGAGCAATGGGGTGATTTTCCTACAACACTCGAGCAGAGTCTTCTCAAGGTTATACGTATCGGGATTGTGCGGCGATGCCAACAGCATGGGAAAGTGACTCGATGGGAGCAACCCGAGTCATATAAGATGGAAAGGATTGAACTCGAGGAATATGCTGATGAACTGGCAGCAGACATAAAGGATGCGGAGGACGCGTATCTCATGCCAGTTGGGTACTTCCCCCAAGAACCCCCAACTGGGCCTGATATAGGTGGTCGTAACAATTGGGTATCAAGTATAGGTGATGATGCGGACTTGGTTGAAGACGATCAGGATCCACTGGAGTTAGCAAATGACAGTAATGCAGACGGGGATGGGGGAGATAGTTCTGAAGACGATGAGGGTGATGAGGATTCGGAGGAACGCGAAGATAATGGTGGATTGGAGGACGAGGGTGGAGATGGTGAACCAGATGAAGACAGTGGAGAGATAACAGAGAATAAAGGGGATGAATTGTAGGGCGCTGAGAAGGTGAGGTCGGAATGTTTGTTTTGTTGCTGGTTATATGTGGTGAGAGATTGGGGATTATGTCAATGTATGGAGTAGGATCTAAGTAGTCTGGTTAGCAGGGATTTAATTTAGGAAGGGAACGAGAGAATAATAGAATGGAATGGTTTATCAGAGGCCAAGCGAGAACGTAGTGAGTGCAAAAAGGGGTTCGGGAGTCTCTGGTATATGTGAATTAGAAAATGTTGAGGCAGGGTATGGAAGAGAATGGGCAGGGGTCTATCAGAAGGCATCGGCAGTAATCAGGGGCCTGGCGATGGACATGGAGATGTAGGCATCACGGCGAAATTGTATGGGAGGGGTAGCGAGGTGACAGGCCTCTCAGGGGATGCATCGTGACGTTAAGTAGAGAGGTGAGCGCCGCGGCGAGAGTGCAGGACCGTCAGAGTCAGGAGGAGGACAATTTGGGGCTAGCGTCAGCGGGCAGCCTGTGAAGAGCTGGCGTCGGGGAGCTAGAGGAACAGAGGAGCGCGCCGGTAACTGGCAGTTTGTCATTTGTGGCACCGGAGGCGTCAGACACCATAAAGGCAAACTAGATTCCTTTCTGATGCAGCAGCTACCTATCATATGACAAATGAATATAACTGACTTATCGATGTCCAATACAACTTCAGTATCAAGGTATCTGCCCATGATCAGACTGAATCCATTTGCCACTCTATAAGAACTCTAGTATTGAGACACAATAGCTGTAGCATCCACCATAAGTAATGCTTATATAATCCTACATATAGCAATATCGTTAGCGGCCTTCGAATGCCAAAGGACTTTATTATGTAAGGGAAAAAGGGCAAGGTAGAGCTAAAAACAGGAAGGAAAATACTCTACAAAATGGATCAAGATATTGATGGAATATGGATAAAGCCTGAGAATACAATCGAAAATTAGAAGAGAGCAACAATAAAGAAAATCAAAGAGAAAACACAAGCTGCAATCAGTTTGCATGAAAGGTATGGACATATTTCCTATAATACTCTTAGAACTCTTCCTGAATACCTGAAAGATCAGAAAGACAAGATCCGATGTAAGGCATATGAACAAGGAAAGGCCATCAAACCAGCCGTGCCTAAGCAGCCCAAAGATCTACAGATTAGGACAAACCAACTTCTAGAATGGGTTCATGTAGACCTTGTTGGACCAATTAAACCTCCTACACCTAGCAAACAATACCGATATCTACTAGTAATTGTAGATGACTTTAGTCGGTATATAGCTGTACAGCCTCTTGAGAAGAAGAGCGAGACTGGAAAAGCATTAATCAAAATAATCAATAAACTGGAAGCAGCTATAAACCTACAAGTTAGCCAGATCCAAGCAGAGTGGGGAGTAGAATTCTACAAAAAAGAGCTTCAAAAGGAACTAAAGCAATAAGGTATAACCTCCAAAGAGACTATCTCGAAGCATAGTGAAACAAATTCTATAATCGAATGAGCAAACTGAATAATCCTTACTATGAGTAGGATACCAATAATAGGATTAGCTCTACCTAAAGGCCTATGAGATAAAGCCTCGAGCTGGGCAGCTTATACTAAAAATTGGATTCCTCAGAAGACTCTTCAAGGAAAAACCCCCATCGAAATTTTGCTCAAAAAGGACCCGAAAGCCGAGCGAACAAAGCTAAGACTATTTGGACAGCGAGTCCTCTATTTGAATTACAACATCTCTGATAAACTCTCTCCAAGGAGATATGAAACCAATATAATTGATTATACAGAAAGCTTTGAAAGCTACTAAGTACAGACACTGGCCAGATTAAGCTCACCCTCCGGCCAGTCTCTATAGAAATTTTAGTGACTAGCAGCTCAGAATCTCCAGATGAAGCTCCTAGTGAAGGGTCTAAAGAAAACAATATTCCCTAGAAATGGAAACCCAAAGATCTCCTGAAAGATCCAAAATCACTAATACTAGTTCCCCAACTCATAGTACCACCTCCAATAAAGGAGCCTAAAAAGACTACTCGAGATTGGGAAAGCATGGTCTATACCAGAAAATCAGAGCGACAGCCAGTCTAGAGGAAGATATTTGCAGTAGGAGCCGACCCAGATCATCCAACCAATGAATAAGCTCGAAGCTCTCCACAAGCCCCAGAATGGGTAAAAGCTTGAGCTAAAGAACGAGAGCAATTGAATTGATATGGGGTATATACTAAGATCAATAAATCCAAAATCCCCGAAGGAACATAGATTATTGACACCAAATGGGTATACCTAGTCAAAAGAAAAATAGACAGGAGTATTGAAAAATACAAAGCTCACAAGGTTGGGAGAGGATTCACCCAAGAAGCAGGTGTCAACTATGACGAAACCTATGCACAAATGATGTACCCTAAAACACTCAAAATTATCCTAGTCATCGCTCTCCACCGAGATTGGGCAATCCACTAATGAGACGTTGTGGCTGCATACTTGCAAGCTCTCCTTGAATATGATGTCTACATTATAGATATGAATGAAGAAGGAGAGGTCGAATTCTGGAAGCTCAATAAAGCCCTCTATAGCTTGAAGCAAGCAGGACATGAATGGTTCAAAACCCTCTGCAATATCCTCTCTATACTTGGAATATACTAATGTATAGGAGATGAAGGAACCTACACCACACAAAGCTACAACACTATAATTGGCACTCATGTTGATGACCTCATTGGAATTGCACTTACTGAAGAAGATCTAGACAATGCCGAAAAACGAATCGAGGACAGGATAGAACTGGATAAGCAAGGAAAACTAGTGAATATGCTAGGAATGGAGCTGTATTAGAGCAAGGAACCAGTGATACTAACACAAACTCATCTGATAGACTCTATGAGCACCCAATACCTCGAGATGAACGAGAGACTTGGAGGTTAATTCTCTCTACCGCTAAATCCGCAGTCCTATGCAAAACCCCAAAATGATATGGAGAAACCCTCAAAGTACCAGGTACTAGTCAGATTACTACTATTCATAGCGAGAATGACCCAACTAGAAATATCAGTCTATGTGAACCTATTGGGCTAATGAATGAAAGATGCGAGACCAGAAAACTGGAAAACAGAACTAGCAATATTGAGATATTTACGCTTGATAAGAAACAATAGACTTATCTTAAAGAAAGCCAGTGATCTGGATATACGAATATATGCAGACACAGTATACGGAGGGGAAAAATCACGATCTCAAATGGGTGCAATGTTAACCCTAGCAAACCAGTTAGTGGGGTAGTATTCGCAAAGGTAGGATGTAGTATCGCTCTCAGTAACAAAAGTAAAATATATAGCGGACTGCGAAGGAGTGAAGGACACCACTTGGATATAGCAATTCCTTGTAGAACTAGGAATAATGACTATACTGACATTGTATACGGACAGTGAGGGGGCATACAAACTCAGCAAGGCCTCCAAGTTTGCGAGGAGGAGCTGCCATATCGAGCATTAGTACTATTACCTCCACCAACAACAACGAGCTGAGAAGTTGAAAATAGTCACAATACCTGGAAAGGACAATCCAATAGATTTACTCACCAAATTGCTTCTGATGGTGACAGTGAATGGATGGAAGGAGTTATAAATGAGTACCTCTAAAGCATTAACCTAAGTAACATCCTAATACTCAATATGATAGAAGTGCAACTACAAGGAATAGGAATACTAATATAGACATTCGAGTAAAGGAGGGTGTAGGAAACACTCTCACATAGCACAAGATCACGGGAAATACAGGTAGCTGAAAACGGCTAATTGAGACGTTTATGGTATGAAATTAGTCATTCTAATATAGCTAATTGGGATATCTCAAGAAAGGATAAAAAGGGCTGGAATCTGTTGCAGGATAAAAGAGTAGAGCATTAGGACTATAGCAATAAGTCTATAACAATACCTAAGATAACTCTGCTATCTATTTGAATATACACACTCGATTTCTTTATAATTCTTCACTCATATAACCTTGTAATCTTACAGTTCTATAGTAAAGCAATGTACATAATAAGAGTATTGTTCACTTGTATCAATAATAAGCATAATCTCACCATCTTCTAATAGCTCTTTAACTTCAAGAACAGAAACAGTAGGAATCCATCTAATAGAACACGGAATAATCAAACCTATAGAAACTTGTCTCAGGCACCTGTCCTAAGTATCTACTAAAAATCGATTTTCTTCTAACTAAGATAAATCCAAAATAACATCCTTCTTTTTAATATTTAATATCGCCATCTATCTTGAACTTACCTAAAAAATGAAAAGAGGAATCCAATATATCAAACCTAGTATTAACCACATATCTTTCTCCAGAAATTCGAGATCCATCTCCCTACCTAACCTTAACTTCCTAAACTCTTTTCTAAATTCCCAATTTAACTGCCAATCTTTTTCCAATGACTAGAGCACTAGCTCCACAGTCTACTACTACTTCAACTTCTTCCCCAGCAATAAGAATCCGGACCATCAAGAGAGGAGAATGTCTTGGAGTATGTCTGATGGTAAGTGATATACTCCTTACTCGTTTTCCGATTCTTTTCTTTCAGAACCAAGTTCTGTAATCCGAAGTTGTCCTTTATCTGTTCGAGCTTTTTTGTTGGCTGGTACTAGCGCCTGGCTTGTGCTAGTGGTAGTTTTAGGCTTATAGGAATAGGGTTCGGTGGTATGCTTCCTATGTGTACAATCTTTTGTCTTATGATCGGTCCTTCCACATTTTATACATCGCCCCTCCTGTATTCTACTCTTGTTTATTGGAGAGGGAATTCAAGTGTTATTGTAGGAAGTAGGAGCTGTTCTCCCAAGTTGTGTACCAATATC
The DNA here is from genome assembly GCA_015179025.1 of Terfezia claveryi. NCBI lineage: Eukaryota > Fungi > Ascomycota > Pezizomycetes > Pezizales > Pezizaceae > Terfezia > Terfezia claveryi. The sequence continues at coordinate 19,723 of WHUX01000439.1, read as the reverse complement.
TAGAGGGCATTTCCTAGTTGTTGATGGGGCTAGGGCAGTTTGGCGATTTCGGCTTTAAAATTTAGTACTGACAATATCCATCTCAATAAGCTTCTGTCTCCATAGTATAGGTTGTTGTCGGAGCTGTTCATAGTGGGCCATTAATACTAGGAGATGGTGAGGAAGATTTGAGATAATTATGTTAACTATCTGAGCGTCAGGGATCTTAGTATAGATATTAAGTCGATCGATTTCAGTCAGATAATCGATAATTAATCCTGTCTTCTTCAACTGCATTATCTCTTGATAGGATCAGTCTCCCTAATAGTAGTCTCCATAATACATCCTCATAGCCCTCTTCACTTCATTCCATGTAGTATAACTTATCCTATTAGCCTTCCACTAATCTAATGCTTTCCCTTCCAAATATAGACCAACATAAGCGAGCTTCTAATTTTCATCCCAGGTAAGGGTGATAAGAAAATAATCATCCATTTGAAGGATCCAGCCTTCCAACTATACTCATTTATCCTTAAACTTCATAGGAGGAGGTGCCTTTCCTGCAACCTGTACTAGTGGTATTGGTGGTCATAGTAGAGTAGGATCTTGTAGTGGTCCTACAGGTAGAACTATCAATAGAAGTAGTAGTGGGTTTCCTGCTGCTTGTTCCAATCATTGTGTAAGGCCATTGTATGGTGGGATGGGTCGTGGTGCTAGCACTTATCCTTCTAGCTAAGTAAGTCAGTTTTCTATTCTATTGAACTAGTTTTCTATAGTCCTGAATCATCGGTCATAGTGGAGATAGTATTGTTTGGCTTGATTTCTTAGCCATCCAATATTGTAGTGGACAATTCTGAATTCGTTGGCTTGAGTGTTTTGTCCTTTAAGGATTAAATCCTGTATCTGAGTAAGTACAGTACTGGTATCACCTGATAACTTAGCTTGTCTAGCAGTAGTAGCATTAGCTGTATTCTGTACATTGGCTGCCGTTTGCTGAATAAAAGCAGAATTGGATTATTGTACTACCTGAAGCTTGCGAACCTTTCATAATACTACTTCTATCTCTTCTTCTAGCTGTATGAGGAGCTTCATAGTTGCAGAGGAGTCTAGTGCTGGTGTTCGGTGATGGAACGCTAGCTGCTTGCCCTTCTGGGATGGTCCTGCTTGTGTGGAGCTTGAGAATAGTGGTGGTGGTGCTGATGGTGCAACTGATCGAATAATAGGTTCTTCTGAAGAAGTAGACATGGAGACTGGTGGCTAAATCTAGTGAGGTCCCCATACATCTTGTAGTGGAAGTAGGCTCTGAATAGATGAGTACTAGTATTGAATAAAATCCTCAGCTTGTTGCTGGGCTCGAGTGACACTATTATTGTCATCATCAGCCATATAGTTATCAGACCCAGTACTGAGCAGTCCTCTGAGCATAGACATATTGGTATCAGAGGTAATGTCTATAAAGTGTAATAGACAAGCAGTATAATATTACAGGCAGGCTGTAACTACGAATATACAAGTTGGTGGCAAAGGTATAAAGAGGTTTTAGGTGATAAGAACAAGTATAAATATAGTCACAATTCGAATATAAAGCAGACTCAATAAGAGTAAAGCTATATGTAGACTTAGAATACTACTTGGGTATTATTGTATTAACTATATAAAAGCGGTAGCTTATATAGAAACGTTGATCTGATAACTTGTTATCAGATCTGATGTCAATTCCTATAATGGCTTTGTAGCACTAACGTCAGATAGTTGCCTAGAATAGGAAGACGCTTTCTATTTAGAAACCCTGCTGTCTGATATACATTGATTAGGCAGCCTTAACTATAATGTATCATAGTTAGGCTACCATACAGGAGATAAGCTTTGTATACAGTGAATAACAACATAGTAGTATCACACATTAGAATATTATAGAAACATACTGAAGAGAATACATGCATGAGATCCAATATCAGAGAACACACACTTCCTTTACCTAATCCCTTTGATATCTACACTTCCGACACACTACCTGTATCTGTATGGGTGATCAGGCCATTACAATCAGTAACGTAGTAGGGTATTGGTTATCCCGGTAGAGGATAGGTCTCTTATCTGAGTTGTAACAAATATTTACAATTCTTACAAGTGTATTTCTTTGCTACTGCCTAGAAGAATTCAATAAAGTTTAACTTATAGTAAAATTTAGGATAAAAAATTACTTGATGCCCCTTAGCTTCAATCACTTCTTACAGATATCCCCTTTACTCTTAAAAGTCTCATTGATTTTACAAGTATTATCATACATAGTAGTCTATGTAGATACTAGCTTAAGGTTCACTAGCCTATATTCTGCACTTTGGCTTATAATTAAGGCACATACCATTCTACCAAAGGCCTCTTTTAAGAAGTACTTGCTTTATACCTTTCGGCTTTCCACGGAGTGCTGAATCTAGGTAATTCTTAAGAAAAATCATAAGTTGTAAGTATTGTTTTGAATGTATGAATCTTTCTCATATTACTGGCTATTTTCCACTAAGTCTCAAATTCATATTTATAACTACCAAAGCATCTGGACAAAATACAGTATGATTAGAAGCATTATTAAATAGAAATACAGCTTGACAACTAGGATATACTCTTTCAAAAATTAGAATAGCAATATTAGAAACATGCTCAACTATTTTCTCTCCTGTCTACCAATTGTCCTGGCCATATTCAAGAAATTCAGTTGCTTGACGATAGGGAAGATCTTTAGCATAGATATAAAGAGGTACTGCTAGTCGACTACGTGGCATCATGAACTCTGAAACCATAATTTCTTTTTCTTATCCTTTCTTTCATAAAGGATATGCATTATCCTTAACCCACATCTGCCACTTTTCATTATTCGTATTAAATGTTAATTCATTATAAGTAACAAGAATCTTCTCTTTCTCTCCTAGTGGCAAACATATTGGAATAACTTTGCTATCTTCATCCCACTGCCATAATGAGCCAGAAGAATGTATTTCATCTATTTGTGGCAGAAAGATATTTTGACAATAGGCAATAATATCATCCCACTCATAACCATTCACATATACTTCCTTTTGAATATTCTTCTATTGAAATCCAAGTTTATTCAGCTATATTTGAGCAGTTCACTCAGAAATTGAATAGTCCCAATTCTCTGCTCCATCAATGATATGCTTTTCTTTCATATACTTATTCACTACTTTAGCTAACCTATACAAAGTTAATTTTTCACCAACAGCTCCAATATACTCTTGTATACTTAGAAGGACTCCCTTATCAGTTAACTAGCTTGAGATTGTAGAGAAAGTACCATGCATTCCACCACTAATATATTGAGAAGAAAACTAAGAATCTGTCTAAGTGCATTTCCCCTATACCATTTTTTTACTACTACTACAAGAATCAATAAGAAATAATTATAGTGATCTTTAACTATGTGATTTCCAAAGTTGAAGCTATAGAAATAAGAGAACCATGTTGTGATAATTGTAATGACGGCTCTGGGGACAAGGTGACTAAGAGGTACGCTGGGGTGAGGATAGGAATGAGGTGAGATACATATAAGAGTGCTATGTATATGATCAGGAGAAAGGCTAATGGCAAGGCAAGAGCAGGGATAGGGTAACACACATGTAGGAACACTACATATATGACTGGAGAAGACTGGGATAGGGGACAAGGGCAAGAGGTAAGAGACATGCAGAAGTGGTTACTGTATGTGTCGGAAGGAGACAGCCATTACTGCAGAGCTATTTTATGAGACAAGGAGGTGTACAAGGGAGGTACACAAGTGCTGGGAGAAGCAAGGTCCTATATTGGGTATACAAGACATTGAATGGGGATCCAATAAGAGTGCGAGAGCCGGGGTCTATATATACATAGTAACTAATAGACTTTCCAACAATAATGACAATAAAGAATACTAAACAACGACAACTAAACGAAAATACATAACAATAATAAGAATAACGAAAGTCAGACAGGAATCCGTCTGACTCTTAGAAAGGCCAAAGGGATGGCTGTTACACTATCCCCCTTCTAGGCAGGAGCTCCAGTGACAAGACACGAGGAACAAAACAATAAGCCCCAACTCCAAACAACAATGATAATAACCATAACCTATGATCTAACCCTGAACAATGACAAAAACGACAATCTTAACTCCAACTCTAAACACCAACAAGGACGTAAAGGTACGATATCATTCAACTGGGTAAGGCTTCCTTAAGTATCATTGGTGGAATAGGATGACCATATCCTGTGTATTCACTAAGTCCTCTGCAGGTTGCCAGGTAGCCTCCTCATCCCCTAACCATTTGACCTTGTACTAAACTCGCCCATATCGCTTCCTGGAGTCCAATACCTTCTCAACCTCCTACTCCTCTTCACTTACAATCATCACAGGAGGAAGGGGGGGTGCTTTTGCCCTGGGAGGGGATCGTTGGCTCCAGGTTCCATTTCTGAGACGTGAACAACAGGGTGGCACTTGATATCTTTAGGAAACCACAATCAGTAAGTATGAGTGCCCACAGCCGTCACCACCTCGAATGGGCCCAGAAACTTGTAGTCGAGCTTGTGGGATGGCCATTCTGACCTAAAATGCCGGCTGGAAAGCCATACCTTGTCTCCGGACTGGTATTTTGGGGCTGACAATCATGATCCATTGATATACTCGGCTTGCCTGGCTTGGGCATATGCCAGCTCTGATTTTAGGGTGGAATAAAGCTCAGCAATCCCAGCTGCGAGCTCTTTAGCTGGGGCATTATTTTTTGCTTTCTGCAGTTAGGCCAGCGAGCCTACAAACCGAGGGTGCCATCCATAGTTGGTCAGGAATAGGGAGGTTTTCAACGTTTCCGAGCAGTTGTTCTTCACAGTGAATTTGCAGGTGGCCAGTAGTAAAACCCAGTTGTTTTGCTGGTAATTGACATATGCCCTGAGGTACTGCTCCATAATAGCATTCATTCGTTCAGACTGACCATCTATCTGGAGGTGATATGCTGTAGAAAGGTATATGTTGATCCTCAGGAGTTCGCAAAAGACCTTCCAGAAATCCGAGATGAATTGAGGACCACGGTCAGAGACAATTGATTTAGGGAGACCATGGTACTGGAATACATTATTGAGATAGAGGCTAGCTAGTTCTGGGGCAGAGCAGGTATCTCGGCAAGGTATAATATACCTCATCTTGGTCAGCCAGTCCACCACCATGAGAATGGCATTAAACCCCAAGTCTTCTGGCATTCCAGTCACAAAATCTATAGTCAGGTGTTGCTAGGGTTGATTCGGGATTTCCAGAGGCTACAGGGTCTCGTACGGAGCATGGTGAGTGGGTTTTGAACGCTTGCAAATATGGCAGTTCCATATGTACTGCTCTACCTCCTTGCACTGGTCAATCTATATATATTGTCTGGCTAGTAGTTCTAATGTTTTAGCCATTCCTGGATGTCCCACAGCTAGGGTGTCATAATGTTCCTTGATTAGTTGCATTGGCAGCTGCCCTTCGGGTACATAAAGTCTATCCAGGTGGTATAGGAGGCCGTTCTGAGTAGTGCATTTAGCCAGAGAAATCTTAGTGTGATGACACTATCCTGATTCTACCATGGTAACTATATCTTTGACCAGGGGGTCCTCCGTATATGCCTGTTATATCTATAGAAGGAGGTTTGCTCCGGGGTCTGCTCCAGCTTCAACATTAGCATCAGCATTAGCTTCAGCTTTAGTATCAGCATTAGCATCAGCATCAGCAAGGGTATTAGCCGTCAGGTCAAGATTTTCAAGTTTCAGTACCACTTGATTCTGGTACTTCAGCCTTTCATCCCCCCCTTTAGGAAGATCTCCTGATCTCCTGGTTAGTGCATCCGGCTTACCCCCAGCCTTCCTAGGCCGATACCTGATCTTGAAGTTAAAACGGGATAAGAATTCTGACCACCTAGCCCGCCAGTGATTCAGCAACTTAGTGGTTGTGAAGTATTCCAGGTTCTTGTGGTTAGAAAGGACCTTAATAACCCCCTTTGCCGATTCCAGGTATGGTCTCCATTCCTCGAATGCTCTTATAATGGCCATTAATTCTTTGTCATAGATCTCATAATTACACTCTACTAGGGAGTGCTTTTTGGAGAAATAGGCTACTGGGTGGAGAATACTATTAACATACTGGGACAAGATACCGGCAGAAACCTAGTCAGAGGCATCCGTTTCCATAATATACTCACTGTCAGGGTCAAAGTGGGCCAGGATCGGGGCTGTGCAGAAGACTTCCTTGAGCTTCTCGAAGGCAGACTAGGCATCTGAACTCCACTGGAAGCGTTGGCCTCTTTCTATGCCCTTGGTCTTGATTAATGCTGTCAGTGGTGCCATGATCTTCGAATATTCCAGAATGAACCGGCAATAGAAGTTAGCAAAACCCAAGAAGGCCTAAACGTCCTTGAGATTGGCGGGGATTTCACATTCCTAGATTGCTGCAACTTTGGCAGGATCCATTCTGATACCTTCCATTTTTATTATCAAGCACAGATACTTCACTTCTTGGACATGGAATTCACATTTTTCAAGCTTTAAGTACAACTGTAATGACGGTTCAGAGGGCAAGGCGACCAAGGGGTACGCCGGGGCAAGGGCAAGGCTAGGATAACACACACGTAGGAACGCTACATGTGTGACCAGGAGGAGGCTGAGATGGGAGGCAATGGCAAGAGGCAAGAGGGACAGAGGGCAAGGGACACGAGACATGCAGAAGCAGTTGCCGCGTGTGTCAAGGGAGGCAGCAGGGCTGTAGAGTCGAGGCGAGACAAGGAGGTGCACAAGGGAGATGCACCAATGTGGAGAGAAGCAAGGCCCTGTATTGGATATACAAGACGTTGGATAGGGATCCAATGAGAGGGTGGAGAGAGCGCACTATATATACAGGCTTCCTTCTGGGCTAGCCAAGGCAACCGGAAGGAATAAGGTTCCCGAGACCCCTTATCTCGGGAGCTGAGATAACTATGATAACCAACACGGAATAACAGTCATAACAAGAGTCGGACTCGCAGAACTAGGCTAGGAGAGGACGGTTGTGATACTATCCCCCCTTTAGGCTCGGAGCCCCAGCGACAAAAGGCAAGGCGGAAGGCAAAGTAAAAACAAACAAACAAACCCAATAACCAATTACCCATAACACAACCCCAATGCCGGAAGTATGTACCAACAATAACCACGACAATAACGGCAATAACAACAACGACAAGAATATCACTGGGCGGGGCGAGGCTTCCGGGAGTAATGCTGGTGGAACAGTGTGACCAAGTCCTGAGCGTTTTCCAGGTCCTCCGCTGGTTGCCAGGTCGGCTCTTCATCCCCCAGCCATTTGACCTTATACTGCACACGCCCATATCTCTTCCGCGAATCTAGTACCTCCTCTACCTCCCATTCCTTCTCACCTTCAATAACCACGGGAGGGGGTGGGGGGTGTTTCTTCCCTGGAAGGGGGTCCTCCGCGGCGGGCTCGATCTCGGAGACATGAACGACTGGGTAGTGTTTGATGTCCTTGGGGAACCTCAATCTATAGGCATGAGTCCCCACAGCTGCTAATACCTCGAAGGGGCCCAGGAACTTATGATCCAGCTTGCGGGATGGGCGCTCTGTCCGGAAATGGCGACTGGAGAGCCACACCTTATCCCCTAGCTGGTACCTTGGAGCTGCCAATCTCGAGTTGTTTGCATATTCCGATTGCCGGGCCTGCGCATATGCCAATTCTGACTTCAGGGTGGAGTGGAGCTCAGCAATTCCAGCTGCGAACTCCTTGGCCGGGGCGTCTTTTTTGGCTTTTTGCAGGGGAGCTAGAGCGTCCACGAATCGGGGGTGCCAACCATAATTGGCCAGGAAGGGGGATGTTTTCGAGGACTCCGAGAATTGGTTGTTCGCCGCAAATTCGCAGATGGCCAGTAACGAAACCCAGTTATCCTGCTGGTAGTTGACAAAGGCTCGCAGATACTGCTCCATAATGGCATTCATTCTCTCCCATTGGCCGTCCGTCTGGGGGTGATATGTCGTTGACAAGCGCACTTTAATCCCCAGAACCTCGCAAAAGGCTCTCCAAAAGTCCGAGGTGAACTGAGGGCCACGGTCGGACACGATCGATTCAGGGAGGCCGTGGTACCGGAATACATTATTGAGGTAGAGGTTGGCTAACTCTGGAGCAGAGCAGGTATCCCGACAAGGTATAACATGCCTCATCTTTGTCAACTGATCAACCACCATCAGGATGGCATTGAACCCCGAGTCTTCCGGCAATCCTGTCACGAAATCCATGGTAAGGTGCAGCCAGGGCCGATCTAGAATTTCCAGAGGTTTCAGGGTCCCGTACAGGGTATGGTGGACAGGCTTAGCACGCTTGTAAACATGGCAGTTCCGTATGTACCGCTCCATGTTCTTCCGCTGGTCAATCCAGGTGTATTCCCTGGCCAGAAGCTCTAACGTCTTGGCCACTCCAGGGTGACCCGCCACCAGGGTATCGTGGTGTTCCTCGATCAGCCTCAGGCGTAACCCTCCTCCCTCTGGTATATAGAGCTGTTCCCGGTGGTATAGGAAGCCCTCCTGGACGGTACATTCGGCCAATGAGATCTTGGGGTGGCGGCGCTGGCCGGAATCCACTGCGGCGATGATTTCCTTGGCCAGGGGGTCATCCTCGTATGCCTGTCTCACCAGTTGTCAGGGGTCGGCTTCCACCTCAGCCTCAGCAAGGACATTGGCCGCCAGATCAAGGTTTTCGGGCTTCAATACCACCTGATTCTGGTATTTTAGCCTTTCATCCCCCCCCTTAGGGAGATCTCCTGATCTCCGGGTTAGCGCGTCCGGCTTGCCACCAGCTTTTCCGGGTCAGTACTTGATCTTAAAGTTGAACCGAGAGAGGAATTCTGACCACCTGGCCTGCCGTCGGTTGAGCAGCTTGGTGGTGGTAAAGTACTCAAGGTTCTTATGGTCGGAAAGTACTTCGATAATCCCCTTGGCTGACTCCAGGTGTGGCCTCCATTCCTCGAATGCTCGCACGATGGCCATCAGCTCCTTGTCGTAGATCTCGTAGTTGCACACAGCTGGGGAGTGCTTTTTCGAGAAGTAGGCCACTGGGTGGAGGATGCCGTTGACATACTGAGAGAGGATTCCCTCGGAGACATAATTGGAAGCATCGGTTTCGACAACACATTCCTGGTCAGGGTCGAAATGTGCCAGGATCGGTGTTGAGCAGAAGGCTTCCTTGAGGTTCTGGAAGGCCAGCTGAGCTTCTGGATTCCAGTCGAAGCGCCGGTCTTTTTTGGTCAGGGCGGTAAGGGGGGCTACAATCTTCGAATATCCCAGGATAAAACACCGGTAGAAGTTGGCGAACCCCAGGAATGCCTGGACATCCTTGAGATTTGCTGGGATTTGCCATTCCTGGACAGCGGTAACCTTGGTAGGGTCCATCCTGATGCACTCCGTGGTGATGATTAACCCCAGATACTTGACCTCTTGTACATGAAACTCGCATTTCTCGGGCTTGAGGTACAATCCGGCTTGCTCCAGCTTTTCCAACACCTGCCGGACATGAATCTTGTGTTCTGCTAGGGTATCCGAATAAATCAAGATATCGTCAAGGTAAGGCATGCAGAACACATCCAAGAAGTCTTGCAGGGTGTCATTGATAAAGTGTTGGAAAGAGGCTGGGGCGTTGGTTAAGCCGAAGGGCATGACATTGTACTCAAAGTGGCCATAGCGAGTTCGGAAGGCCGTTTTCCACTCCTCCCCCTCGGCAATCCGTACCAGGTTGTATGCCCCTCTCAAATCCAGTTTGGTGAACCATTTGGCCTTGGAAAGCCTGGCTAATGTCTCCTGGATTAGAGGCAGGGGATACCTGTTCTTGACCGTTATCTCGTTCAGGCCACGATAGTCCACACACAACCGAAGAGAGCCATCCGATTTTTTCACAAACAGCACAGGGGCACCCGCGGGAGAAGAGCTATGGCGAATGAAGCTCTTGTTGAGGTTTTCCTCCAGGTATTTCTTCAGGGCCTCCAGCTCCAACCAGGACATTCCGTAGAGGGGCCCATAGGGGGAGGTCTTACCCTCTATCAGCGGAATAGTATGGTCATATGGCCGGTGGGGTGCGAGCTTTTCTGTGGCCTTCTCCGAGAACAGGTCGATGAATTCGTGGTATTCGTCCGGTACCATGGACTTCCACTTCTCCTTCGACCATGTCTTATTAATCTACAGGTACACTTCGTATATGGACAGGGCATGAGCCTTCAGCTTGTATCTCCTAGTGAGGTAAGCAAAAGCCCCTGCCCCAATGAAGCTAACGTTCAGAGGCTTTTGGGGAACAGGGGGCACAGGGGGAACAGGGGGCACAGGGGGAACAGGGGGCACAAGGGGAACAGGGGGCACAGGGGGAACAGGGGGCACAGGGGGAACAGGGGGCACTGGAGGAACAGGGGAATTGGCATCGAGGTGCGCAGGCAGGTGCACCACCTGAGTCAGGTGGATTATCGGGGTAGGCAAGGCACACAACCCAGTGACGGTGGCCTTTGGGTTCCCACAGTGCTTTTTGCAATATTGGCTGTTGAACTACAGGGTATAGGAGCCGAAGCTGACCGATACATCATACATTCTAAGCTAGGGGATTCCAAGGACAATTGGGTATTTGAGCTTTGTCATGAACATTGGGAGGTTTGCCTTGGAGTGATCCCCGACTAGGGCAGGCATGCACGCAATATCGGTGATATCCCCGGAGGAGATGGGTCGACCGTCGATGACATTCAGAACACGGGGGGTTTTGAGCTTGGACGTGGGTATGGAGAATTTACTAACAAAGGCTTGGTTAATGAATGCAATTCCTGAGGCTCCGCAATCTATGAGTGCTGACGTGGTAATTGTTCTATCATTATTGATTTTGAGGGAGATAGATACAACAAAATGCTCGCTGAACAAGCGAGATTCGTCAACAACAGAAGAAGCGGAAGACACAGAAAATGCAGACAAAGACAAAGGTAAGTGGCCTGGGGCAGGTCCCTTGCTAATGTCAGTAACTAGGCAAGGGACAGGGCTTTTCCCGACTCGTCAACCTCCACGATCCTGGGTTCCAGGGTATCGGCTGGGCGGTCGGAGATACCGTGGGCGGCCAGGGGGCGGTTCTTCCTGAGGGGGCAGGTGGCAATGAAGTGGTCCCCCTTACCACAAGCAATGCACAACCCATTAGTGCGGCGGCGGTCCCTTTCCTCCTGGGTTAGTCGAAGCCTTCCCGATGATAGGTCCATAGGGGTGGGCCCTCCTGCCACCATCGAAGGATGTGCCGGTTTGTTGGCCAGGGTCGTGGTTGTTGTGGAGGATTGGGCTGGCTTCGGCTGCTTGTCACGGCGTTGATTTACTTGCGAAGTATTTGACACCCGAACAGGCTTGTTCGAGTGTCAGCGTGGTATTTGACACCCGAACAGGCTTGTTCGAGTGTCAGTGTGGTATTTGACACCCGAACAGACTTGTTCGAGTGTCAGCTGAGTTGGCGCTGCCAGGCGAGTGTCTTAATACTAGAAGGGATTAGAGAGGTGGATCGCGGAGTATCACCTGCGATCGCAGGTGACGTCAAGTTAGCCGGGCGCCACTCCTTTGGCCACGGCAATCGTGTATATAGGAAGCAGTAGTTGTCGTTTCTTGTTCTTGTTCCTTACGCAACGTCTTGTATTATAACCTTGGTAATACAGACTCTGCCTTTTGTCCTGATACTTCAATCTACGGTTATAGTTTCGTCTTCGTGCGCTCCTTGGAGTCACGTCTTTAGTTATAGCCACAGCCATCGACTTACGCCGTTACACTACGTTGCGTAGATACACTCTACTGAGCGCAACCCCTAGCTACGAACAATGACTCAGCCCGTTGTTGAATTGCCGGCCGCTATTGTTGACCTAGTTCCTCGTTTGCGAACTGCGTTGAACTCAGCAAACCAGGACTACACCGGAATACTCAATGAAACCATTACCCTACTAGATCAGCTACTAGGGCTACCAGACCGACGACAAGATGTCGTAAGATTACGAACCCAAGTAACGAACTTAACGAATCAACTCACGGCGCGGCAACAAGAAGATACAACCTTACGCACAGCCACTCAAGAGTTACGAAATGAAGTAACTACTCAAGAGACAGTGATTAATGAGCTTCGAACGCAGTTGGAAGATATGAGGGCTATCAATGCGACTTTGGCTCGGTTGCAACCAGGAGAAGGAGGGAGTCGTTCAGAAAAGATACCCAACCCAGAAAAATTCTCTGGAAAAGACCGAAATAAGCTGCGCCCTTTCCTTACCCAACTACGACTAAAGGCTGCTACTTATAGTGACGAACAAGCAAAACTTCGACTAGCAGTAAATTCCTTAGCTGAAGATGCCCTAGATCAGGTTACCCCTTACGTTGAAAACGATACGGTGAACTTAACCAACCTAGCAGCACTTATTACCATTCTCGAAAATGCATTCGGCGATCCAAATCGAGTAGCCAACGCAGAGTACAAACTACAAACGATGATTCAGGGGGCCAGGGAGTTCGCTGCCTATTTTGCCGAATTTCAACGATATGCAGCTGAAACGAGTTGGGGTAATACGGCTAAGTTGGCAACTCTAAAGCGCGGACTTTCCTACCAATTACAACAAGATCTCCTCGCCATACATCCTGAGCCCACGGAGTTTAACGAGTATGTGGAGGTCTGCCAAAGGCTAGATACTCGTCGCCGCGCGCTACAAACCCAAATGCGTAATCGTGTTGGACCAACGCCCCGAATGATATCACGCCCTACCGCTCCCGCTCCAGTTAACCCCCAAATAGTCCAAACTCCCTCTACCTCTACAGCCACGGGTACTCACCCTGGGCCCATGGATTTGTCTGCAGGAAGGAAGAAGATATCTCCGGAGGAAAAAGCAAAGAGAATGGCTGAAGGGAGGTGCTATTATTGTGGAGGAATGGGACATGGGGTTAGAACTTGCCCACACGTACAAAAACGTACCCTACAAGTTGCCGAAACGGTTATGGAGAATACGAATAAGGGACTAGAAGTTGGGGAACAGGCAAAAGAGTAGCCTCACCTCAGAAGGATGGCACTGAGTTGAGGCAGGATAAATTTCTGGACTCTTTAAGCATTTCCAGTTCGTCTTTACAGTCTTCAGAGGAAGAGTTTTTGGATGGGAATCACCTTATAGTTAGTTGTGAATTAAACGATAATGGTTCCAGAATCCATACTCATGCCCTGATAGACTGCGGAGCAACGGGTTATGCATTTATAGACCAGGAATTTGCAAGCCATCACCAACTCCCCCTTTATAAACTCAATAATCCTCGAACACTAGAAGTCATTGATGGGCGACCAATCGAGTCAGGGACAATCACACACATTAGCAAGCTAAAGCTAATAATTGATCAGCACCAAGAGGAACTTCCACTGTTTATTACCAAACTAGGCCACTACCCCATAGTATTAGGACTTCCATGGCTACGACGTCATGATGTGAATATCCGTTTCGCTAAGAACACTGTTACTTTCGACTCCGATTTTTGTCTCCACCATTGTTGTGAAAAACCCTCGACCATAAAGGGTATCTCAATTCCAGTTCCAGAAAACCCCGGAATTGCCCTTATTGCAGGATCAACCTTTAGTCGCCTAGTTAAAAAAGCAAAGCAGGTGGAAACAGCCTTCCGAACAACTATCTACGAACTTAACATGGCTTTAAAAGATCCTGAACAACAACCTAAGACGGAGGAGGATAAGATCAAGGAACTAGTGCCTTCTGAATACCACGAATTCCTTCCATTATTTAAGAAGGCTATTGCGGAAATCCTCCCCCCCCACCGACCTTACGACCATAAAATTCCTCTTAAAGAAGGATTTACTCCCCCTTTTGGACCTCTATACTCCCTATCAAAACCAGAGTTAGAGGCTCTTAAAGTATGGTTAGAAGAAAACCTGTCCAAAGGATTTATTCGTGCCTCCTCATCTCCCGCAGGTGCACCTATCTTATTTGTTAAGAAGAAGGATGGGTCCTTGCGTCTTTGTGTGGATTATCGTGGTCTTAATGATGGTACCATCAAGAACCGATACCCACTACCCCTTATACGAGAGACTTTGACTAGACTTTCTAAGGCACGATACTATACGGCTCTTGACATTAGAAGCGCCTACAACCTCATCCGGATGGCGGAAGGAGAGGAATGGAAAACAGCATTCCGAACTCGTTATGGCTTATATGAGACCTTAGTTATGCCTTTCGGCCTCACAAATGCTCCTGCCAGCTTCCAACATTTTATTAATGATGTTCTCCATCCCTTCCTTGACAATTTCTGTACGGCTTATCTTGATGACATTTTAATATATAGCGATACCCTCGAAGAACACCGAACACATGTTACCAAGGTATTGCAAGCTCTCCAAAAAGCCGGCCTCTACCTAAAACCCGAGAAGTGTGAATTTCATAAGACCACGGTCCACTACCTAGGCATGATTATCTCCGCAGAAGGGATACAAATGGATCCAGCTAAAGTTAAGGCCGTAATGGACTGGGAATCCCCAATTAACCTTCATGATGCTCGTGCTTTTCTAGGATTCGCCAATTTTTATCGCCGGTTTATCAAAGACTTCTCCAAGATTGTAGCTCCTATCGTGAAACTAACAAAAAAAAATACAACCTGGCATTGGAGCGAAGAATGCCAGAAGGCGTTCCAAAACCTTAAAACAGCGTTTACTTCCGCTCCCGTTCTCCAGCATTTTGATCCTGACCGTGAAATTATAGTAGAAACAGATGCATCAGACTACGTTTCTGCTGGAATTCTTTCGCAATATGACGATAATGGCATACTTCACCCTGTTGCTTACTTCTCTAAGAAGCACTCACCAACTGAATGCAACTATGAGATTTATGATAAGGAATTAATGGCTATTATCCGATGCTTCGAAGAATGGCGAGCTGAATTAGAATCCACCCCCCACCCAATTAAAGTACTCTCAGATCATAAGAATCTAGAATACTTTATGTCAACAAAACTCCTCAACCGCCGTCAAGCTCGATGGTCAGAATTTCTCTCCCGCTTCAACTTCAAGATAGTTTACCGCCCAGGTAAAGCAGGGGGGAAACCAGATGCATTAACAAGAAGGTCAGGAGACCTTCCAAAGGAAGGAGATGAACGTATAAGGTTTCAAAATCAAGTCGTTCTCAAACCTCACAATTTAACAATCAATGCGACAGTAGAAGAGCTAAGACTAGAGGACTTGTTTAATAGGGGCTTTGAAGTTGATCCACTGCCAAGGAAGATATTAGTTAAGCTACAACAAGGAGAGAAGCGATCTAAGGACATCTCGTTAGCCGAATGCGAAGAGGATAATGGAAAGCTAAGATATCGTAGGCGGATATATGTACCAAATTATATGCCCCTAAAGCTCCGTCTAATCCAGGACCATCACGATATCCCAGCAGCTGGGCATCCAGGGCGATCCAAGACGCTTGAGCTTATCTCGCGACAATATTATTGGCCAAAAATGCATAGGGATGTCGATCAGTATGTACGCAACTGTCACCCCTGTCAACGTGCTCGAACGACACGACATGCCCCATACGGCATTCTTCGACCACTCGCAATTCCCCAAGGTGCTTGGCAAGACATCTCCATGGATTTCATTATTGGGCTACCCTGGTCAAATGGATACAACGCAATTTTGGTAGTAGTATGTCGACTAACTAAAATGCGGCACTTCATTCCCTGTCGTGATACCACTACTGCAGAGCAGTTAGCAGATCTATATGCTCGGCATATCTTCCGCCTCCATGGTCTTCCTAGAACAATTGTATCAGACCGTGGGTCTCAATTCATCTCTCATTTTTGGAAAGTTCTCTGTCAAGTGCTTAAGATTCAATCTCTCCTGTCCACACCATTTCACCCTCAAACTGACGGTCAGACCGAGCGAGTCAATGCCACTCTAGAACAATATTTACGGGTTTATGTTAATTATTTGCAGGATGACTGGGAGAACTGGTTGCATCTCGCCGAGTTTGCAGCTAATAATCAAGCTTCTGAAACAACTGGGTCATCTCCCTTCTTTGCGAATTATGGTTATGACCCGCTGTGGCAATTTGGTTTCGAGGAAAAGCCCATACGACCTGATGAGCGGAGTACTATAGAGGTGGCCAGGAAGATCAAGGAAATAACGGAACACTTACAAAACGAGATGGCTAGGGCGCAGGCACGGCAACAGGAGCAAGCAGACAAAGGACGGGATAATGCCCCAGTATTCAAGGAGGGAGATCTGGTTTGGTTTAATAGCCAGCACATTACAACACAACGACCAAGTAGAAAGCTCGACCATAAACGGATTGGCCCCTACAAGATCACAAAGGTCATATCCCCCTATGCATACGAACTCGACTTCCCCGCCAGTGTGCATTACCACCGAGTCCAGCATGTTTCACTCCTCGACCCGGCAAATAATAATCCCCTACCTGGGCAATACAACCCACCACCTCCACCAGTGATAGTTGATAATGAGGAGGAGTGGCATGTGGAAGAAATCTTGGATTCTCGTCTTCGGAGGAGGAAATTAGAGTACTTAGTGAAATGGGTAGGGTTTGAAAGACCAGACTGGGAACCGGCAACCAACATCAACAAACTTAAGGCTATTGATGACTTCCACAGACGATATCCGAGCAAACCAGGACCATTGCCGGAAGACGAAGACTAAGCCTCAAGGGACTTCGGCCATAAGGAGGGGATATTGTCACGGCGTTGATTTACTTGCGAAGTATTTGACACCCGAACAGGCTTGTTCGAGTGTCAGCGTGGTATTTGACACCCGAACAGGCTTGTTCGAGTGTCAGTGTGGTATTTGACACCCGAACAGACTTGTTCGAGTGTCAGCTGAGTTGGCGCTGCCAGGCGAGTGTCTTAATACTAGAAGGGATTAGAGAGGTGGATCGCGGAGTATCACCTGCGATCGCAGGTGACGTCAAGTTAGCCGGGCGCCACTCCTTTGGCCACGGCAATCGTGTATATAGGAAGCAGTAGTTGTCGTTTCTTGTTCTTGTTCCTTACGCAACGTCTTGTATTATAACCTTGGTAATACAGACTCTGCCTTTTGTCCTGATACTTCAATCTACGGTTATAGTTTCGTCTTCGTGCGCTCCTTGGAGTCACGTCTTTAGTTATAGCCACAGCCATCGACTTACGCCGTTACACTGCTGCTGCTGTTGTGCTTGGCAGGTGGTTGGTCGGAAGGCCGGTCGGTGGCGTAACCTGGCCATTTGTTGCTCTACCATGGAGGCCTGGTCGATCAATTCCTCGAGGGTATCAACTGCAGGGAGGGTAACCATAGCTTGTTGGAGCTCATCGCTGAGCCCCTCCTGGAATTGCTCGAACTTAGCCTGGTCGTTCCACCTTACCTCTGCGGCCAGCCTCGAGAACTCTGCAACGTAAGTAGACAGCTCTGAGTTGCGCTGTCTCAGTGCTCGGAGCGCTCGACTGGCTGTCCCCACTGTATCAGGATCTCCGAACGCCCTATCCAGGATTGTGAAAAGGGCCGAGATATTGTTGAGCTTGATCCCGGTTTCAAGGACGTATGGCTGGATCTGGTCACAAGCTTTCGCCTCCAGCAAGGCGAAAACGTATGCCAGTCGATGTTGTTCTGACGGGAACCTGGCAGAATCCCCGTTCAACTTAAGATTGACAGCATTTTTCCAGGCTCGTAGACGAACCCGGTCCCCATTGAACTTGGGGGGTGTTGGAATGCTTTCGGTCTTGTTGCTACTGGCTGCTGTTGGTATTGCAAGGTTCTCTAGGGCGCGGCTGAGGTTTTGGACCGTAGTCCGTTCGTTGGCCAGGGCAAGGTTCAGATGGTCGAGATCGGTCTGGAGGACCGTGATCTCTTCATCGGCGGATCTCAATTTTTGTTCAGCCACGGCCAGGCTGTTTTCAGCCATGGCCAGGCTGTTGCCGAGTTCGGCCCCGATGGCATCCATAGCCTCGAAGATGTCGATGATTTCTTGATGGTAGGCATTCAACTCATTCAAGCCTGAGAGTATGGGGGAGCTCCTCCAGGTTTGAAACCTGACAGCGGGTGGTGGGAGAGCTGCTCCTGACATGACTGCGTACCAGTTGGTCCAAAGGATCCAACATAATGTAACGACGGCTCAGGGGGCAAGGCGACCAAGGGGTACGCCGGGGCAAGGGCAAGGCTAGGATAACACACACGTACGAACGCTACATGTGTGACTAGGGGGAGGCTGAGACGGGAGGCAATGGCAAGTGGTAAGAGAGACAGAGGGCAAGGGACACGAGACATGCAGAAGCAGTTGCCGCGTGTGTTAAGGGAGGCAGCAGGGCTGCAGAGTCGAGGCGGGACAAGGAGGTGCACAAGGGAGATGCACCAATGTGGAGAGAAGCAAGGCCCTGTATTGGATATACAAGACGTTGGATAGGGATCCAACGAGAGGGTGGAGAGAGCGCACTATATATACAGGCTTCCTTCCAGGCTGGCCAAGGCCACCGGAAGGAATAAGGTTCCCGAGACCCCTTATCTCGGAAGCTGAGATAACCACGATAACCAACACAGAATAACAGTCATAACAAGAGTCAGACTCGCAGAACTAGGCTAGGAGGGGACGGTTGTGACAAAAACCCTGCTTGTTCCAGCTTTTCCAGGACTTGTTGGACATGGATTTTGTACTCTGCTAGAGTATCTGAATAGATTAGGATATCATCTAGGTAAGCCATACAGAACATATCCAGGAAGTCTCGTAGGGTGTCATTAATAAAGTATTGGAAGGAAGCCAGGGCATTGGTCAATCTAAAGGGTATGACATTGTACTCGAAATATCCGTACCAAGTATGGAACACTGTCTTCTATTCCTCACCCTCTATAATCTGTACTAGGTTATAGGCCCCTCTCAGATCCAATTTGGTAAACCATTTTGCTTTGAATAACCTTGTCAGGGTCTCCTGAATCAGAGGCAAGGGATACCTGTTCTTCACTATTATTTCATTTAAGCCACGATAATCCACACACAACCGAAGGGATCCATCCAATTTCTTAATGAATAGTACAGGTGTACTCACTAGGGATAAACTGTGACGGATGAAGCTTTTGTTGAGGTTTTCTTCTAGGTACTTCTTCAGAGTTTCCAATTCCACTCAGAACATCCCATACAAAGGGCTATATGGGGGTGTCTTTTCTTCTACCAGGGGGATAGTGTAGTCATATAGTCGATACAGTACCAACTTCTCCATAGCTTTTTCCGAGAACAGGTCAATGAATTCATGGTACTCATCTGGCACCATAGCTTTCCACTCCTCCTTTGGCTGTAGCTTATTAATTTCTAGATTAATCTTGCAAATTTAAAGGGTATATACTTTAAGCTTATACTACCTTATAAGGTAAGCAAAGGCCCCTGCTCTAATGAAGTTGATATTAAGAGGCTTTGGGGAGGCAAGGGGGATAGGGGAGACAGAGGAGACAGGGGAGATAGGGGAGATAGGGGAGTCAGAGGAGACAGAGGAGACAAAGGAGACAGAGGAGATAGCGGGAGTCGCAGCATTGATATGGGCAGTCTGGTATACTACCTGGGTTGGGTAGTCTATGGGGAGTGGCAGTGCGCATAGCTTAGTAACAGCAATCTTTGGACTTCCATAATGCTTCTGGCAGTAGGGACTGTTAAACTGCAGAGTATACAAGCCAAAGTTGATGAAGACATCATGCATCCTGA
Organism: Terfezia claveryi; assembly: GCA_015179025.1. Taxonomy (NCBI): domain Eukaryota; kingdom Fungi; phylum Ascomycota; class Pezizomycetes; order Pezizales; family Pezizaceae; genus Terfezia; species Terfezia claveryi. Next base: position 14 of record WHUX01000439.1, on the reverse strand, counting down.
GCCAAGGGATACCT
>WHUX01000438.1:0-27025 GCA_015179025.1 Terfezia claveryi | reverse complement strand
CCATTTGGCCTTGGAGAGCCTGGCTAATGTCTCCTGGATCAGGGGCAAGAGGTACCTGTTTTTTACCGTAATCTCATTCAGGCCGCGATAATCCACGCACAACCTAAGGGAGCCATCCGATTTCTTCACAAACAATACGGGTGCACCTGCTGGGGAGGAGCTATGGCGAATGAAGCTCTTGTTGAGGTTTTCCTCCAAGTACTTCTTCAGGGCTTCCAATTCCGGTCGGGACATTCCATAGAGTGGGCCGTAAGGGGGGGTTTTACCTTCTATCAGCGGAATCGTGTGGTCATATGGTCGGTGAGGTGCGAGCTTCTCCGCGGCCTTCTCTGAGAACAAGTCGATGAATTCATGGTATTCACCTGGAACTATGGACTTCCATTCCTCCCTCGACCTCGTCTTATTGATTTCCAGGTTCACCTCATGTATGGAAAGGGCATGCGCCTTCAGCTTGTATCTCCCAGTGAGGTAAGGGAAAGCCCCTGCCCCAATAAAGCTAATATTCAGGGGCTTTGGGGGAGGTTGAACAGGGGAGTAGGGGAACAGGGGGAACGGGAGGAACGGGGGGAACGGGGGAACGGGGGGAACGGCGGGAACGGGGGGAACGGGGAGAACAGGGGGAGCAGGGCAGTGAGCAGCATTGATGTGCGCGGGCTGGTGTACCACCTGGGTTGGGTGGATTATTGGGGGTGGTAATGCACATAGCCCCGTGACGGTGATTTTTGGACCTCCACAGTTTGTTCTGCAATAATGGCTGTTGAATTGCAAGGTGTAAGAGCCGAAGCTGACTGACACATCGTGCATTCTGAGCCAGGGGATCCCAAGAACAATTGGATATTTTAGTTTGGTCACGAACATTGGGAGGTCCTCCGAATGGTCTCCAATGGCACTGGGCAGACACGCGAGGTGTGTAATAGCTCCAGAAGAGATAGGGCGGCCGTCAATGATATCAAGAAGGCGGGGGGTCTTTAGCTTGGAGGTTGGTATGGAGTTTTTACTGACGAAGGTCTGATCAATGAAGGCTATCCCCGAAGCACCACAATCTATGAGAGCTGATGTTACTACTGTTTTACCATTGAATTTAACAGTTATTGGTACTACAAAATGCTCGCCAAACAAGCGAGATTCATCAACAGACATAGATGCAGGCAAAGAAAACGCAGACAAAGATAAATGACCCATGATAGGTCCCTTGCTAGTGTCAGCAACTAGGCAAGGGACTCCGCTTTTCCCGACTCCTCTGGGGTCTCGGACACCGCATGTATGGCCAGGGAGCGATTCTTTCCAAGGGGGCAAGCCACAATGAAGTGGTCGGCCTTCCCACAGGCTATGCATAGCCCATTATTCCGGCGGCATTCCCTCTCTTCTTGGGTCAGGCGAGCCTGCCTGCTGATAAATCCATGGGGGTGGTGCCGCCCGCCACCAGGGATGGGTGGGCTGGCTTATTGGCTGTAGCTTGCGTCTGAGGGCTAGGGTTCTGGGATCGAGTTTGTTGCTGGAGGTGCTGGGCTCTAACAGGAGGCCGATAGGTACTGGGGGCGCTGACCTAGACTCTCAACCTAGCCATCTTTTGCTCCATCTTGGATGCCTGATCAATGAATTCATCCAGGGTTTTAACATCTGGAGATTGGAGGAGGGCCTGTTTGAGCTCAATATTGAGGCCTTCCTCGAACTGTTCCAGCTTCACCGATCGTTCCACTCCACCTCCGCTGCCAACCTTGAGAATTCTGCCACGTATGTTGAGAGGTCATGGCCCTTCTGTTTTAGTGCTCGGAGAGCGCGAGTTGCTGTACCCACGGGGTCTGGGTCTCCGAAGGCACGGTCGAGGATTGTGAGCAGAGCAGTAACATCAGGGAGGTTGAAGCGGTCATCGAGCACATAGGGTTGGACCTGGTCCAAAGCTCTGCCCTCCAATAGGCCGTATACATAAGCTAATCGGTGCTGAACGGTAGGGAATTTTGCAGCATCCCCAGTTAGTTTGATTTTGATGGAATTTTTCCAGGCTTTCAGGCGAGTCCTGTCACCATTGAACTTTGGCGGGGTAGGGAGATCCTGGGTCTTGGGTGCCTGTAGTGCTTGGGGTGCTGGGGCTGCTTGGATTGTGTCCAGGGCTCTATTCAGGCTCTGGATGGTCCTTCTTTCATTGATCAAGTCGTTCTGGACGGTTGCGAGGTCAGCCTGGCAGGAGAGGAGGTCTTCAGTGAGTATCGTGACCTCATCATTGGTTCTGGTCTGTTTTTGTTGGCCTTCATGTATGAATAATTCCAGTCGTTGGCCTAAGGCATCCGCCGCCAGGTATATATCGATAATGGTCTGACGATAGCTGCCGAAATCGTCCTGGTTCATGGGAATGGGTAGAGCTTGCCAGGCTCGAAATCTGGCTGCGAGCGCGGGGTGGTGTCTTGGGCAGCCATTGGGCGTACCGGTTGATCAGAGTGATCCAACGTAGTGTAACGTGGGCTCTGGGAACAAGGCGACCAAGGGGTACGCCGGGGAGAAGGCAGAGGCTAGGGCAAGACACACGTAGGAACGCTATGTATGTGACTAGGGGAAGGCTGAGACGGGAGGCAAGGGCAAGAGGCAAGAGAGGCAGAGGGCAAGGGACACGAGACACGCGGAAGCAGATGCCGCGTGTGTCAAGGGAGGCAGCTGGGCTGCAGAGACAAGGCGAGGAGGTGCACAAGGGAGATACACCAACGTGGAGAGAAGCAAGGCCCTGTATTGGATATACAAGACGTTGGATGGGGATCCAACGAGAGGGCGGAGAGAGCAAGCTATATATACAGGCTTCCTTCCTGGCCAAGGCCACTGGAAGGAATAAGGTTCCCGAGACCCCTTATCTCAGGAACAGAGATAACAACGATATCAATCAACAATAACGAGAGTCGGACGGAATCCCGTCCGACTCTCAAACCTGGCTAGGAAAGGACGGTTGTGACATGCAGCCAGAGTCGATCCGGAATGTCTAGAGGTTTCAGGGTCCCGTATGGGGCGTGGCGGACAGGCTTAGAATGTTTGCAAACATGGCAATTCCGTATGTACCATTCCACATCCTTCCGCTGGTCAATCCATATGTATTCCCTAGCTAGCAGCTCCAACGTTTTAGCTACCCTAAAGTGACTTGCAATTAGGCTGTCGTGGTATTCCTTGATCAATCGCTGGCACAGTTGTCCTTCCGGTACATAGAGCTGTTTGAGGTAGTAGAGGATGCCCTCCTAGAAAGTACACTCGGCAAGGGAAATCTTGGGGGGCGACACTGGCCGGAATCTACTGTGGCGATAATGTCTTTGGCCAGTGGGTCATCCGCGTATACCCTTTTTACTTGTTGTCGAAGATCACTTCCAGTATCTGCATTGGCCTCGACATCTACGATCTCAGCCTCGACATCTACAATGTTAGCTTCAACATCAGCCTCAGCTAGAACGTTAGCGGCCAGGTCAAGATTTTCTGGTTTCAGTACCACCTGGTTCTAGTATTTTAGCCTTTCATCCCCTCTGTTAGGGAGATTTCCTAATCTCCTAGTCAGTGCGTCTAGTTTCCTACCAGCCTCTCCTGGCTGGTACTTGATTTTGAAGTTGAACCGGGACAGGAATTTCTGACCACCTAGCCTGCCAGCGATTCAGCAGCTTGGTAGTTGTGAAGTATTCCAGGTTCTTGTAGTCGGAAAGGACCTCGATAACTCCCTTCACTGACTCCAGGTGGGGCCTCCATTCCTCATAAGCCTGCACAATAGCCATTAATTCCTTATCATAGATCTTGTAATTACACTCCGCCGGGGAGTGCTTTTTGGAGAAATAGGCCACTGGGTGGAGGACTCCATTGACATACTGGGACAGAATTCCAATGGAGACATAGTCAGAGGTGTCCATTTACACAATGCACTCGCTATCGGGGTCAAAATAGGCCAGGATTGGAGCTGAGCAGAAGGCTTCCTTGAGGTTCTTGAAGGTAGATTGGGCTTCTGGATTTCAGTCGAAGCGCCAGTCTTTTTTGGTCAGGGCAGTAAGGGGGCTACGATCTTCAAATATCACAGGATAAAACACCAGTAAAAGTTAGCAAACACCAAGAATGCCTAGACGTCCTTGAGATTCACCGGAGTTTCCCAGTCCTAGACAGCAGCGACCTTGGCAGGGTCTATCCTGATGGCCTCTGTAGTAATGATTAACCCCAGATACTTGACCTCCTGCATATGAAACTTGCATTTCTTGGGCTTGAGGTACAATTTAGCTTGCTCTAGCTTTTCCAACACCTGCCGGACATGAATCTTGTATTCTGCTAGGGTATCTGAATAGATCAAGATATCATCGAGATAAGCTGTATAGAACACATCCAAGAAGTCTCGTAGGGTATCGTTAATACAGTACTGGAAAGAGGCTGGGGCATTAGTTAAGCCGAAGGGCATGATGTTGTACTCGAAGTGGCCGTAACGTGTCTGAAAGGCAGTTTTCTACTCCTCCCCCTCGGCGATCCATACTAGGTTGTAAGCTCCTTTCAGATCCAATTTGGTGAACTATTTCGCCTTGGATAGCCTAGCTAATGTCTCCTGGATCAGGGGCATGGGGTATCTGTTCTTGACTGTTATCTCGTTCAGGCTACGATAATCAACACACAACTGAAGAGAGCCATCCGACTTCTTCATGAACAGCATAGGGGTACCAGCTGGAGAGGAGCTATAGTGAATAAACCTCTTGTTGAGGTTTTCCTCCAAGTACTTTTTTAGAGCTTCCAACTCTACTCAGGACATTCTATAGAAGGGCCCATAGGGAGGGGTTTTACCTTCTATCAGCGGAATCATGTGGTCATATGGTCGGTGAGGTGCCAACTTCTCTGCGGCTTTTTCTGAGAACAGGTTTATGAACTCGTAGTACTCATCCTGAACCAAGGATTTCCACTCCTCCTTGGACCTAGTCTTATTAATTTCCAGATTGATCTCATAAATTGAGAGGGTATGCATCTTGAGATTATGCTTCCTAGTGAGATGAGCGAAGGCCCCTGCTCTAATAAAGTTAATATTCAGGGGTTTTGCAGGGGCGGGGGATATCGGAAAACTGGGGGAATAGGAGTAACTGAGGGAACTGGGGAAATAGGGGGAATGGTGGCATTGATGTGTGCAGGCGGGAGTACCACCTGAGTCAGGTGGATTATTGGGGGTGGCAATGTGCACAGCCCAGTGACAGTAGTTTTTAGATCTCTACAGTATTTTTTGCAATAAGGGCTGTTGAATCGCAAGGTGTAAGAGCCGAAGCTGACTGATACATCATGCATCCTAAGCCAGGGGATCCCAAGGACAATTAGATACTTTAGCTTGGTTACAAATATTGAGAGATCTTCTGAGTGATTACCCATGGCACTGGGCAGGCACGCGAGGTCGGTAATCGCCCTAGAAGAGATAGGGCGGCCGTCAATAATATCATGAAGGCAGGGAGTTTTTAGCTTGGAGGTTGGTATAGAGTTTTTACTAACGAAGGTCTGGTCAATGAATGCTATTCCTGAAGTACTCTAATCTATAAGAGCTGATGTAACCACTATTTTGTCATTGAACTTGACAGTTATAGGTACAACAAAGTGCTTACCAAACAGGCGAAACTCATCAACAGATATAAATGTAGGCAAAGAAAACACAGACAAAGATAAATGACCTGGAGCAGGTCCCTTGCTAGTATCAGTAACTAGGCAAGGGACTCCCCTTTTCCCAACTCTTCAACTTCCTCAATCCGTAACTCGGATATAGCATAGGCAGTTAGGGAGCGGTTCTTGCAGAGGGGACATGCTACGATAAAATAGTCTCCCTTGCCGCAGGCAATGCATTGTCCATTATTGCAGTGGCGATCTCTTTCCCTCTGAGTGAGCTGGGGTCTTCCCGAAGATAGGTCTATTGGGGTGGTTCCCCCAGCTACCATAGAAACGTGTGCTGCATTAACTGGGTTGGGTTGATTTTGGGAGTGGGGTTGCGATGGGTTTTGGGGGTGCTGATTCTGGAGGCGGGGTTACAATAGGTTTTGGGGGGGATGGATCTGGGCCTGTTGCATCCCCAACTTGGCTGTCCTTCATTCCACCTGCGAGGCCAGGTTAATGAGCTCCTTAAGAGTTTTGGCTAGAGATAGAATAATATCAGCAAAAATTATATTTGCATCCTATGCGTCAGACGCATGTAACGCATGGGACGATAACTCAAAATCTAGATGCGAATGCTTGTTGCGCTACCATCCTGACGCACTGGGACGTTGCTTACACGCTTGGAATGCAACACCAATTCTTGGCAGTTGCACTCGCGTCTAGGTTGCACTATGACATTGCTCATACGCCTGGGACGCAACACCAATGCTAGGCAGTTGCTCTAGCATCTGGGACGCACTGGCACATTACTCCCTCACCTGGGATACAACACCAATGCTGGGTAGTTGCTCTCGCATCTGTAATGCACTGGGATATTGCCCCCATGCCTGGGACACAAGCATACGTGCAACCTTTGTCCCGACGCACTTGAAAACACAACCCGTTTACAGCTTGCATCTGCTATGTTCTTACACCAGCCAGCTATGTAGCCGGGTTTGCAACCTTTGAATATGCATATTGTAGAAATATTCATTGTATTTACCAATTATTATATACACAGAGAGGTATTTAGCAATAGATATGTACACGGAACATTTGTGCAGCAACACTCGCTCTAAGCCTTAGCCTAACCTTCGCTCTAACTCTCGTTGTATCTATCGCTCTAACTCTCACTCTAATGCTTACTCTAATTCTCGCTCTAATGCTCTCTCTAATACTCACTGTAATATGCTGGGAATAATGAGCAAAAGGAAAAAGCGCGGGGAAGGCAAGTATATATAGAGGAAAACTATAGTTGCCAAGGCCGACTGCTAAGGCCAACAATTTAGACTTTCTGAAGACAATAAGATAAGGGATAATAAGAGAAGTGGCACAACAGTGATCAATGGCGCTCAGCCTCCTATACACACGCGGGTGCCATACTACTCAATGCCTGGTGTAGTAATAGTCATATTGGGAAATCATAGTCATAGTACTGCAACCTAGACAAGTACTGCGGAGTTCACGCTTTATGATATATCCCGTAGGAATTCATGCATGCACGAGCTTATATAAATATATATATGCAAGAAACCTATGTACTCGCTGCGTATATATATATATACGAGAAATCCATGCATTCGCAGGCTTATATATATATATATATATGAGAAATCCATGCATTCGTACCCTTATATATATATATATGCGAGAAACTCATACTTTTGGAAACTTATATATATATATGCAAGAAACTTGTGCTTTTGGAGACATATATATATATGTATGAGAAACTCGTACTTTTGGAGACATATATATATATGTGCGAGAAACTCATACTTTTGGAAACATATATATATATATGCAAGAAGCTTGTGCTTTTGGAGACATATATATATATGTGCAAGAAACTCGTGCTTTTAGAGACTTATGTATACAGGCAAGAAACTCGTGCTTTTGGAAATATATATATATATGTGAGAGAAACTCGTACTTTCGCAGACATATATATATATGTGCGAGAAACTCGTGCTTTTGGAAACATATATATATATATGCAAGAAGCTCGTGCTTTTGGAGATATATATATATATGTGCGAGAAACTCATGCTTTTGGAGACTGATATATATATGCGAGAAACTCATGCTTTTGGAAACATATATATATATGTGCGAGAAACTCATTCTTTTAGAGAAATATATATATATATATGCGAGAAATCCATGCATTTGCAGACTTATATATATATATGCAAGAAACTCGTACTTTTGGAGACATATATATATATGCAAAAAACTCGTGCTTTTAAAGATATATATATATATATACGAGAAACTCGTGCTTTCGGATACTTATATACATATGCCCGTAAATGCATGAATTCCTACGAGATATATCACAAAGCGTGAACTCCGCAGTACTTGTCTCGGTCGCAGTTCCATGACTACGATTTCCCAATATGACTATTACCACACTAGGCATTGAGTAGTACGGCACCTACATGCAAATGGGGGGCTGAGCGCTATTGATCACTGTTATGCCACTTCCCTTATTATCCCTTATCTCATTGTTTTCGGAAAGTCTAAATTGTCAGCCTTAGTAGTTGGCCTTAGCAACTATTGTTTTCCTGTATATATACTTCCCTTCCCTGCGCTTTTTCCTTTTGTTCATTATTTCCAGCATATTACAGCGAGTATTAGAGAGAGCATTAGAGGGAGAATTAGAGTGAGCATTAGAGCAAGCATTAGAGTGATGGATACAATGAGAGTTAGAGCAAAGGTTAGGCTAAGGGTTAGAGTGAGTATTGCTACACAAATGTTCCGTTTACATATCTATTGCTAAATACCTCTCTGTGTATATAATAATTGGCAAATACAATAAATATTTCTGCTGCATACATATTCAAAGGTTGCAAACCCGGCTACATAGCTGGCTGGTGTAAGAACGTAGCAGATGCAAGCTGTAAGCGGGTTGTGTTTCCAAGTATGTCTAGACAAAGGTTGCACGTATGCTTGTGTCCTAGGCACAGGACCAACATCCAAATGTATCCCAGATGTGAGATCAACTGCCCAGCATTGGTGTTGCGTCCCAGGCGAAGGGGCAACGTTCCAGTGCATTCAGATAGGAGAGCAACTGCCCAGCATTGGTATTGCGTCACAGGCGAGGGAGCAACATTCTAGTACGTCCAGACACACAGGATACATAGGACGCAAACTCGCGTCCGGACGCTTGGTAGTACGTCCTAATGCACATTTTTTTTTGCTGATGAAGGTGCTTTTTGATCTCGACACTAAGGCCCTCTTCGAACTGTTCCAGTTTTACCTAGTCGTTCTATGGTACCTCTGCCACTAGCCTCAAGAATTTGGCTATATATGTCGAGAAGTCATTGCCTCATTGTCTTAGGGCCCGAAGGGCTCTGATTGCTATTCCTACCGGGTCTGGATCTCTAAAAGCCCGATTGAGGATAGCAAATAGTGCAGGAACGCCTGCTAGTTTGATACCCAAGTCTTAGACGTGGGGTTGGACTTGATTCAAGGCTTTATCCTCCAATAGGCTATACATGTAGGCCAAGCAGTGTTGGATGGTGGGAAACTTTGTAGCGTCCCCATTCACCCTCTAGGGCCTATTAACGAATAGGGATGGGCTAATGAACAGTGCCTGAACCCCTGCTTGCCAAGTACCATATGACACTTGCAACGCTCCCAATACTCCCCTATTGGAACATATACTAATGTATCATACATTAATAGACTCGTAAGCATTCAGGAAGCAATTTCTAAAGACCCCTCCTTACAGCGTGCCTAAATATACAGAGCAACAGCTGCAGAAAGCAATCGAGTATGCTCACCGAGAGCCTAGGGTACCCCTTACACAAATATCAGCACTATACAAAGTCAACTGGACAACATTAGATTGAAGACTTATAGGGACACAGCTCAGCCATTCTGCAGCCCATCGGAATAGACAGCTCTTCACACTAGGTGAAGAACGAGCTATTTCAGACTATAGCGGAATCATGAATGATCTTGCATATCCCATGTCATATGATCTAATACGCCAAATTGCACAAGATATGATCAATTCACATAAACAACCTCCAACAAACTTAAGTAGAGGTACTGCAGACTCCAGGAAAGAGCAGGGGAGTTCTAATTCAGAGGGACAAGTGCATGTTATCGGTGATCACTGGGTTGACAAGTTCCTTACTCGCAACCCAGAACTCAAGCAGAGATTGATTCGATATCAAGAGCGTGTACGCAAGGCTGCTTCAAATGATGAGGAATCCCAAGCTCACTTCCTGCATCTTCTTGCCAACCGTGTTCGGTGGCATAAGGCTCAACCTGATGATATATGGAATTGTAATAAAAAAAGCATCACAATGGGACGAACTCAAGTATATACAGTAGCTATTATATATGCAACAAACAAGCGTCCGATAATGATGATAGAGGGAAGCCGTGAATTCTGTTCAGTATTAGATACTATCAGTGCTGCAGGGTAGGTAATACCTCCATTCATTATGTGGGGGGGAAAAACTCACCGTGAATTATACTATAAGAAAGATGATAATCGGGATGCGACATTTGCAGTCTCCGACAGTGGATATATGCATGATGAGCTAGATATGCTCTATACATTACATCACTTCGAACCTCACACCCATACCAGCCGACCTCGAATTCTTATTGTTGATAGCCATTCATCTCATATATACTGGCCTGTTGTTCGGTATGGCCTTGATCATAATATCCATATCATTTAGCTACCTTCAAAATCAACCCATTTCCTGCAGCCTCTCTATCTGGGATGTTTTGGACTGCTACAGACCTCATATGAGTGGCATCTTCGAGAATGGTTGTATGATAATCCCCTATCAGTCCTTCACAAGATTGACTTTCTTGACCTATTATTCAAAGTACGAACTGATGTGTATATGGAGGATATTGTGAAGAACACATGGAAGAGTGCAGGTTGTTGGCCAATCGATATGAACAGAACTCAAGGGGTACCTACAGGCAAAGCTCCTTCAAGCTCTCTACCGGCGGGATCTGCAAGCTCTGTTTTAGCTGAGTCAGCAACTAGTGCTCATGTGCTTGATACTCCTCTGCTATTGCAGAACCTTGCTCGTAATATGGAAAAAGTATTGTTCAATGATGGTATTGATAATCCTACAAAGCGCTCATTGATCTATTCTTTAGTTGATATAGCTTCAGAAAAACTTACCACATACTGTGATATAGTACCACAGGCGACAACATTATACAAGCTCCGCAGTGGAAAGGTTCGAAAACGAACTGAGCGAGCAAAGCAGGTTGGTAGAGCAAGAGTACTAATACGGAAAGAGCTTAACAAAGAACTAAAGCAGATAGGATTAGCTGAGGCTGCAAAGGCTGAACGTCAATGAATATCATTATAATGTAAACAAGCTGCGGAGAAGAGAAAGCTTGTTCAACAAGCTCAAGAACAGCAATGGAGGAGGGATCTGGAGGTATATGCAGTTCAGGAGGCTGCTTAGCATGAAGAATGTGCTGCTCTTGAGACTGTATGGAAGGTACAGCATGATGAAGCTTGTACAGCTCATAAGCGTCCGCCAAAAAAACCTACCCTACCTAATAGACCAAAGCGTCCTTTGAAGCCTAAAGGGGATATGCGGGATCTAACGGTATTGGAAGAGGTGGAGGAGGTTGCCGAGGTTGAGGTTGCGGAAGTTGGAGGGGTGGAGGTTAAGCTAGAAGCACAGATTGAGGATGAAGCAGAACTTGTTGATCGTTTGTGAGATTTGGAGCTGGATAGGTATGCGGAAACGCTGTGACGAGCTGGTTAGTTTGTATAATATCCTATATCTTGTGAAAGGAATATAGTTGTATGGTACTAACTATTTTATTGAGCATATCAGTTTGTAGTAGCTTGATTATGTGGTTAGTCAGCTCACCCTAGAGGAGGGAGGGGGGGTTATTGGGGATGTTTAACCTAGATGTGGAGTTATTGCGTTATCCATGTATGATATAGTTTTTCTATGGGTTCTATATTGTTCTGCAGGTTGTATTCTATCGATATCAACTTTGCTAGTGAACCTGGTGTTCCAGGCAGTGTTGCGGTATCTCGTAATATGTTAATGAGTAAGCAGATACAGGGGTGTTCATTAGCCCATCTCTGCTCATTAATAGGCACTAGAAGGTAGCTTGATATTGATTGAGTTTTTCTAAGGTTTGAGGTGGGACCTTTCGCCCTTAAATTTCGGTGGAGTGGGGAGGTCCTGTGTTTTGGGGGCCTAAAGTGCCTTATTCCTAGAGTTTATGGTGTCCAAGGCCCTAGTCAGGGTTTGAATAGTCCTCTTTTTATTAGCCAAGTCCTTCTGACAGGATGTAAGGTGCTCTATAAGTATTGTGATTTCATCTTCAGCTCTGGCCAGTTTCTATTGGGCTTCACGCATGGCTGCTTCTAGTTGCAAACCCATGGTGTCTACAGTGAGGTAAATATTGATGATAGTGTTGCGATAGTTGTCAAAGTCAGTATGATTTTTTGGGATTGGCAGTACTTGCCAGGCTTGGAACCTATTTCTTGTGAGTGTAGGAGTAGTTTCTTGAGTTGCTATAATATGGATGTACCAGTTAGTTAGGGCGATCCAACATAGTGTAAAGACAGCTCTGGGGACAAGGCGACCAAGAGGTATGCTGAGGCAAGGGCAAGGCTAGAGTAACATATACTTAGGAATGCTACGTGTATGATTAGGGGAAAAGGCTAAGACGGGGGCAAGGGCGAAGGCGAGAGAGGTACTAGGGAGTAGTAGGAGGCAGCAGGGCTACAGAGCTGTTTACGAGATAAGGGGGTGTACAAGGGAGGTGCATAAGCATGGGGAGAAGCAAGGTCCTGTATTAGGTATACATAACATTAGATGGGGATCCAACAATAGTGCGAGGGACAGGATCTATATATACATAACTCTGCCAGAGCAAGGGGGAAATAAGCTTCCCAAGATCCCTATCTCGGAAGCCAAGCAAGAAAACGATAACAATAACCCATCACCTGCGTCATAGGTGATGCCGAGGGCAACAATAACGATGACCTATCACCTGCGATTGTAGGTAATGACAAAGACAACAATGACAATAACCCATCACCTGCGATCACAGGTGATAGCAAGGACAACTGAGTACACAGTTGTGATACCAGGAATCGTGTTTAGGAGAGTATCCTAGCCATCTGACCTTATATTGTCTTTCTCTAGTTCGAGACGCTGTTGTGAATTCTAATACCTTTTCAACTTCATAACGATTATCTTGAATTGGTTCGGGTTTCTGAGATTATCTGTAAGGGAACTAGGTAGGATCATTTTTGTAGTATGGTTTAAGTTTGCTAATATGAAAAGTATTATATATGAGATGGAGGTCAGGTTGACTGGATAGGTCTAGGCTATAGTTGTTGCGTTTCTGATTACTAGAAATAATGGGAAATGGGCCCAGCCATTTTGGTTTGAGTTTAGGTGAGACATTTGATAGATTGATATTTTCTGAGAAAAGTATAATTTGTTGTCCAACTGAAAATTTGGCTATATTGAGTAGTCATTTGTTCGCTTGAGATGCTTGAGTCTTCTTGGCATCATATAGGTTTTTAGATGTTACCTCATGAGGTTCATTTGCTGGTACATATGCATTAATAGGGTATGGAAGTATCGATACGCCATGATGTGCAATAAATCCAAATAGTATGGAAAAGGGACTATTCTGTCTAGCGGCATTATACCTAGAGTTGAGTTTCAACTGTATCTCTAGTAGTTTCTATAGCTAATCAAATCCTTTGATTTTACAGGCTCTTGCTACTTGTAGAATTTCTTTGTTCATAATTTCTGATTGTCCATCTGCATATGGATGATATACGGTGGATGGTTCCAACTTGATTCCTTTATTCCTAGCTCAATCTCGAAAGTGCGTTGACATTAAAAGAGTATTGCAGTCAAAAACAATACAGAAAGGGTATCTCATAGTTAGGACTACATGAGTATCAAAGGTAGCAGTATATTATTCTGCTGTAAAATTATCTAAGACAGGAATAAGAAACTTGAATCCTGATTGTCTATCGACAATTCTCTAAAGTCGTGAAATATAAACTACATAATCTTCTTCAACAGGAATATTCAGGTACAAAATTGAACACTTAGTAAACACAGGTGCTAACTTAAGAAAATCCATTGATATGTCAGTTCATGGCCTGCTTGGTACATGTAATGGAGTTACGAGTCCAAGTGGCGCCTTGTTGGAATACTTTGTCCGTTGACAAGTATCATAACTTCTGATATAGTCCTTAGTTAGTTCTGCAAAGCACTGGCAATCATATCGGTCAGTAAGATATTTCATCATTTTTTCAATGCCACAATGAGCAGTTGCTTCATATGCATCTTTAATAACCAATTCGAGATAGTTCTTACCTTCGATATTAAAGGTTGAGAGCAAGACTAATCTCCATTGTCCTTGTCGGTTCTTAACATACAAAAATCCGTCTTTTATTCTATGATCCTTACAGTTCATAAAGGTATCATAGTAGTTCTTCCAGATAGGACATACTCTTATGCATAATTGATATGCGGCTTTTATACCTGTACTTTGGTCAAGCCAGTATGTAATGAAGTAGTCCTTGTCATCCCCTCATCCGTCGCTGATGTGTTTCTCTTCAATGAGCTTGTTGAGGGTTAGTTTAATCCTTATATTAAAGTCATTGATAGTGGGTTTTTTCTCCTTGCATATAGAAGCATTATGTCCTGAGAACTTACAGAAATCACAACGCTGTCTGGAGGTTTTAGTGTCCTGAATGAAAGAGGGTGAATCTTCGTTAATGGTAACTAGCTTTTTAGAATGAGTAGTGTCAGCGGTGGTATTGATTGGAATTGCGTTACTCCTGCTAGTGGTTGCAGCTGGTTGTTAAGGTTTATTCTATAGTTGTTGTAGAGCAACAAGAGCATTCATGATCTCCTGTTCCATTTGTCAGGTACTCCTTTGTTCGGTAGGGTTACTGAACTGAATGCTGGGTTGGAGAGTATAGTATGTTGGTTTGTTAGTGATCCATCTTTTTGCCCATTCTCCGATTTCTTGGATAGCTTCTTCATGGCTAAGAGCTTATAGAGGTGGATAAGCTGGCGTTTATTGTACTGGTGCTAGTTCCTTTCGAGACTCATTTGTAGATACGAGATGTGCAATACAAGTCGTAAGGAATTTCTTCTCCTTCTTAAGAACTGAGGCTGACGGGTTACAGTTCAAACTGCCATATCCATAGTGGTTGCATATTGCACATGTTTCAATGGTGAACATGCAGTTGTTCATGGCATGGGAACTGCCATGAGCTGGACAGTAAAAATCTCGGCAAAAAGACCAGTGCATTCTTTTGTATTGTTGCCAATTGCTATGAGCTAGGTCAATGGTAATTTCTTTTGCTTCTTTGGGAGCGAGAGATTTTTGTTGAACGTTTTCAGAAGATGGAGGTCTATATCTTAGTCCAAGAACCATTAGAGCTTTGTTCTTGTTTATATTAGGTATACAATAATACCCACTGAAAACTTCTTCTCGTATGGTAGATAGAGTCTCATCATCTGAGAACTCTTCTTCCTTCATTATGTCATATTCACTTTCTTCATCTGAAATGCCCTCAAAGTATAAACAGAAGATATGGTGTCCAAGTTCTTTGGCTCTTCCACGATATTTGTTGAAGTCACAGTTGACATGCTTGAAATTGATAGCTCCGCGAGAAACTATATTGTTTTGAGTAGAAGTTTCTGGTAAGTAGAAAGTTTTTAAAGCATTGGTAGAGATATTGCGGTTGTAGGTGTGGTTAGGAGGATCGATGCTGTTGGAAATATAATCGTCCTCAGTAGTAGGAGTGTCCAAGTATTTATACTTTCTTGATAGAGTATCTGCTATCAAATTTTCCTTTCCTACGGTATGCTGTATATCTATATCAAATTCCATTAGGTAATCTTACAATTGCCTTAATTTTTAACTTGCAGACATTTAAGTATAGAAGGTTACAAATGGTTTGTAGTCTGTAAGGATAGTGAACTTGTAACCTCTTAATTGTGTTTCAAAAAATTTCAAGGAGTCAATAATCGCTAATAATTCTTTTTAAAAGGTAGGATAATTGAGTTGTGCTATATTAAATTTTCTAGAGTGGAAGCATGATGGTGTGATATACATCAATGGTCCTTGACCTATCCAAGATCCTAGTCCTATATCACTAGCATTACAGACTAAATATTTGGGTTCAGTAGATTCATTATTCCAGGGTTTTAAAACATGTGGGGAATTCACGAGTTCCTTGAGTTTTTCAAATGCTGCATTATAAGTATCTATCCATTCCTATTTCTTTGTTTCTCCTTGCAGTTCTGACAGGGTGCTTGCATATGATGCTAAGTCAGGAATAAATCTGCTGAGATAATTAACAATTCTAAGGAATCCTCTAGGATCCTTTTTTCTTGTAGGAGTTGGAAATGTTAATATAGTAGTCCAATTCTTTAGGTCTATATGTAATCCATCTGATGTCAAAACATATCCTAAGATTTCCAATCTTGGAGTAAAGAACTGGCATTTGCTTTCTTTGAGATAGAATTTCTCGTCCTGTAGGCATTGAAGTACTTTCTTCAATAATTCTACATGTTCTTCATACGTTTCAGAGAATATAATAATATCATCAACATAGATAATTAAATTTTTATAGACTATGTCCTTAAAAATTTCATGCATAATGTGAACTATGGTAGCAGGTGTGTTACGATCCCCTTGTTGCATAACTCTACTTCTGAAATATTCCATGTGATATAAAAAGGTAGAGTGTTGCTCAGATTCTTTATTGTTCCTGATATTAAAAAAACCATTGGTTAAGTCAAGCTTAGTCCAAATGGGATTCTCCGCTACTAGTTCAATTGCTTCATTAATATCTGGCAATGGGGTATGGTCTAGTTCGACAGCTAAATTGCGGTCTTGACAGTCATTAACATATCTGGCTTCTTCCGGTTTATCTCATTTAGGGATAGTGAATATGACTACAGTATTTGTATCATTTTCTACTCTATATATATGACCTAATACTTCTTCATCGACTAATTTGTTATGCATTTGTTGTCTAAATTGATGTTCTGATGGTCGTTATTTTGGTATCCAAGTACCTTCTGCTTTTGGTTTAATAGAGTGATTAATCTTTCTTAGTAGTAGTAATTACTGTGGAATTGTCTTGGGATATAATAAGGGAAACTCTGTTACAGGCTTGAATTGTTTCTATACTATAGAAACAGCTGTTATGAGTTCTCTTTCCAGATCGGTTTCTTCTGCATCACTAATATTTTCCCAATTATCTGGTTCACTATAATCTGTAACTGATTCACAGCTAACCTATATATATGCTGATCTTATACTATTCGCCATGATTCTAGATCTCTTTTATACACTTAGCTGGAATCGTAGAATGTTTTCCGGTTGGATAGTAACTGGTTCCTGATGGGCAGGAATTATTGCTCGAACTTTGCTGAGAGCATGTAGTGTACGTATCGGCTCGAGTCGAGGTGAGTTCTACTACTATTTTTCTTACTCTGTACTGATTCGCACTGATGTCCATTCTTCGGAAGCCAACTCGTCGCCAACTCGGTGACTACTCGGTAATCGACCGAGTCCTCGTCAAGAATTAGTCACTCATATTTCACCTCAGTCTTGGTTTCGTGTTTTCTCCATTATCTGTCACGAATCACTCCTCCTGTCATTCTCTGTCCTCCTGTCATGGATCCGTCCTCCTGTCACGGATCCATCCTCCTGTCAAGGATTGCCCTGCCTGTCATGGATTCCTCCTCCTATTACGGACTTGATTTTTCCTCTCCTGCTCAATCCTTACCGCTATTTCTCAACTGCATTCTACTAGTGGCTAACCTTCCGTCCATTCCCTTGTCGTTCTCCTGTATAATCTTACCCTGCCTTGTGTGCTAATGTGAATTACATTCGTTGATACCTTATCAATTTCTGCACACTCTGATTCTCATGAAACAAATCGCTTTAATTCTGCAAACATAGAAACCTAAACTAACCATCAAATTCCTAATACTTATGTCTAAACAAATCTCAATATCTCAAGATCGAGGTAAAGTAATTCTTCGATCCCGCTTATACTGCCCTCTCACCTAAAACCGGCCCTCCCACATACCATCAAAAAGAAAGCAAACTGAATTAAAAAGTAACTCCCAACAGAAATAGATAAAGAAATGTTGCCCATAAAATCCTCAAAACTCCAGCTATCCCATATAACAACTAAAATAGCAAACCTAAATGAAGAAAGTACTCCTAATATAGAAATGAAATTTTCCCTAGAACCTGCACTAATACTTACCTACCAGTATACCCCACATGCTATCAACACCCCTACCTACTCATACTTTGTAGTTCCTATACTGCGTAGGTCACAGTTTCTTCTGAAACCTGCTTGCCATCATCGGCGTTAGACTCACGGACTGTGATAAACAGCGCTTTCGGGCACTTCGATATGGAGTTGAAGGATATGGTATTGCTGCTTGCCCATACAATAGACTTCGATGGAACGAGTTGGACATGTCTGAGGTAGAATCTTCCGTGAAACTATGCGATGGGCTGGCATTCTCGGACGCTAAATCTGCCAGGTCATTTAGGAGGTACTCGTCCATTATCCGGCTCCCAGCTACTTCCGTATCACAATGTGTATCTGAATCCATGTCCGTCTGTCCCTAAACGGTATCTAGGGACTGTGCTACTATGCAGTTGAGGAAGTCTGTATCATAGCTGAGGGCTTGTTTCTCTAGTATTACCTCATCTTTATCCAAATCAGCTATACCTTCTTCTACATGTGCTGGTCTAATTTGTGCCTTTGGGGTTCCGTATTTCGCATGTACAGCATCCCACGATTTGGTCAATATCAGCGCAGTTATCATCTGGTAACCCATTCTGTTGCATCAGTATGGCAAAATATTTCAAGTATTGCTGAATATTCACTCTACTGGGACAGATGTAAGTGGAATGCTCAATATGTCCCTCGCCATTCGTACCAGCATAGGATATTCATTAGCATGCACCTTCCACCAGGATAGAGGGCATTTCTCATTCAGTGTTATTACCGGATTTGCCAGGTATCTCTTGATTTCTGGTACATCCTCCGATTGGCTTGTGGTACGCTCTTGTAGTCGACGCATTATATAAGATTATTCTCCATCATCCACTTGTATGTTATGAACCTAGGCTTCTGGCGCATACTTGGCATAATTATATTCAAAATAATCTTCAAACTGAACCCTAAGAAGCGAATTTGGTAAGAATTATATTTTTCGGTATATCACGAATAGTCTCCTGTCATGGAAAATGGTGTCACGGAAAATGGTGTCATGGAAAATAGTGTCATGGAAAACACATGAGCCAAAATCGTTATGTGCTGATGGAATTCATACGTACTTGTAATACTCCGTATATAAAATATATTCCCCGTTCTACTGTGTACCACTTGGATCTTGGACATTAAGATTTCCCCAGTCGTTATGCAAAGATAATTTCTTAGATGGATCAAGGATGGTTGTAAGGTTGTAGATGAGAGATTGTTTTTCTGTCCTAGAATAATACTTCTTGAAGATTTGCTGACATACTTTTGTTGCAGAGAGAAACCCTATAGTCTAAGTAGGATTAGCTGGAAGTTTGCGTATACGTTTCCACTGTTTTTTTATATGGTCGAAGATATCAATGTAGATAAAGAACGTATTCTGTATGGTCGTATGCTACCCTGTAGATATAGCATGAGTGTAATCCAATAAAGGTTTCAGGAAAATAGTAGCCTCCTAAACTTGGTTCCACTCTTCTTGACTCAACTATAACTTTGAGTACTTGCTCTCTATTGTAGATAGAGCGATCCATTACTCAATGTAGTACTGGAGTTTCAATGCTCGAGTAAGCATTTCAAAAGTTGAGTTCCAGGGAGTTTTGATGTCCTGAATGAGCCCCATGGGCGCACGGGAATCAGTTTGGAGTTCCTTGAATTGTGCCAGGTGTTGTGGGCTAGCTACTATAGTTTTACAGAGCTCTCGAACCTAGACAAATGTTAGCAATAGGATTCCGTGACACGTATTAGCCTTTCGTGACATGTCCGCTATTCTGTGACATGTCCACTATTCCGTGACATCTTTATTAAGCAGCTCAGAAGATAACTTACTTTGCAAACAGATCGTGCGAATGTACCTGGAGCATAAATCTGCAGTGCTCTGATTGAAGACTCAATAGCAAGGGTGGACGAGGCAGTATCATCATTATCTGGGTTTGACCTGAGTTCTTTCATAAACTGGTTGCTTACTAGCGTAATCACATGTACGAGGCAGGGAAGTCGGTATTGCTGGGGGTCCCATTTAGCACTGAATACATTGGCTTGTAAATGCTTAGCCAATGCCGCATTGACACTGGCATTGTCCGAAACGATGGCCAAGACTCAGTTCGAAATACCATATTCCTGAATTAAATTTCCTAGCTGATTACCCAAGTGTATAGCATTATGAGCTTCCCCACCTAAGTACTGGAATCCAATCATATATTGGTACAGCTGCTAATCCTAGTCTATATAATGGAGTGTTGTGCCTATGAACACTAACTTGTTCAGAGAAGTCCAACAGTCTGTAGCGAGGTGGAGGAATATATCTTCCGGAAGGCTTTTTTGAAGCTTCTGTTGAACTTCAGTGGCATAGTGATATATGCTCCAGCGAAGTGTTGTCGCATAGGGGATATTAATCCCAGATCTAAGAAATTTCAGAAGATACTGGAACTGTGGATGTTCGATGGTTCGGAAAGGTAAGTTTGCACCAATTATAGTTTTCATAAGTTCATGTTTGAAGTGATCATCACTGAATTGCAATTCAAGGGATTGTACAACTGCAGGTGTTGTCTACTTGTAACGTGAGCCTATACCCAATTATTGTAGGTAGGTACGAATTATATAATTACCTTCCCAAATAGGGTTGAAATGTCCTAATTCTTTCGCCCACTAGCAGAGCGGCACCTGCCTGAGCTAAGATGAGTTCTTATATGTGTCATACCCATATTAAAGGCACTAAGGTGTTGCAAGGTACCCTTGCAAGCTAAGCAAAATATGTATAGCTCACCGCTATAAATCTTAACCCCTTGTCTGAATTGGGCCCAGTGCGCTGCTATTCGGAGCTTAGAATCCCATCGGAGTGGGTTAATATTATTACTTCTTAGATCTTTAGCCAGATTGTCGTGGAGCTTGCCTGCCTACTCGGTCGTTTCCCACCATGTATCAAATGGTGTAGATTGTTTGGCTTCCCACTGGAAAACTGTCCCGCCTAATATTCTGGTGAGAGGGGAAGCTATTAGGCTCGATTGATGTACGGGCACACTTGAAGATAGAGACATGTTGGAGTATAGGGCTAGTAGTACAAGTTCGTCTAGCTATTGTGTTCCTAGGAGTTGGCGATAATAGATTTGGAAGGGCAGTAGGGAAGAGAGGCCTATTTATTCATATTCTGAGATCATTTGTAGTATGTCACGGATAACGTGTGCTTGTCACGGATAACATGTGCTTGTCACGGATTCTATGGGAGATATTTATAAGGTACCTACAGTACTTTCCTTGATAACCCAAACCTATCTATACATAAAATACGTCTGTCAATCATGCCATAGCATATCAACAGGACGCCAAACCCAATTCCAATCCAAGTGCACGATCGTACATTCATTCCAAAATGGATCCACAATGTCATCGTGGATATCATCTGAGTTCTCTGAGCTGTATGGTAAGAGTTCACTTCTAGGCTCAAAGCATCCATCTGGCTCTGATATATTGTTAGAGATATTAGTCAAATCTAGTTGGAGTATGCTGGATCTCAATGGCCAATTGGGGCTGTCTGTAAGTTGCAAAATCTTGAGAGGTCTAGATATAATTAGCCTGCCACGCTATCTATATGCAAGGATTAGTAAGATACCTTCTTGAAGGCTAAAGCCAGACCTCTTGCCCACAACATAATACTGTTATCCTAGGTGGGGGATGCCATTGTACTAGTATATCGACAGAATGCCAAATGATTCTGCTGTCAGGGATCTGGTAGGTCTGGGAGAGTATCTATAATAGGTATGTTAGCACTCCAATATTTTAATACAACAATTAACTTACCAATGGGTATCGACAATCTTCACATAAACCCATGCCTCTCCCTCGCCAGTCAGGTAATGGGAGAAAAGGGTAATCCACAACAAATCATACATAGTATAGTCATCTAGGTAAAAGGGATCCTAAGTCATCTCTAGACTGTTGAAAATAATCATTTTCTTTCGATATAGTTAAGTATTTCCATACAATACATCGTTCTCTCTTACGATTACTTCCACATCATACTGATACCCAATATGGACACTTGCTACCCGATTAAGGACTTCTGCATTATTTCTTTCCTATATGTTCACATGTCGTTCACATGTTCCTATTATCTTTGCTTACTTTCCTAACTTAGTATCTATTATCGTTGCATGATGCTACTTTACTACTTAAGGTTACTGCTTGCTTGTCTCAGTTGTCATGACTCAACGATCACCACTTCTATGACTTTCTGTTATATTCATTAACTCATATTACTGTCTCAGTCGCACACCTCTATGTATTTCTTTATTCATATGTGCACGATATACTATTCTTAGGTTATGTAACTTAGACTTCCTTACTAAATCTTTACCCTCAACTTGTACTATTATATTCGAGTTTCCTACTCCTGTATCTAGTTCTATACACTTCTTGATTAGACTCGATAGACTCTCTACTCTCGACATAGTTTAACCATCTGCTCTCTCGCACTTCTGCTCGCTCGCTCGCTCGCACTCTCTGCTTAATAGCACTACAGTCCACTGCTACTACCTCCATAATTACTACCGCAATACCTTTACTCATAGTAACCTTTCAATAGGTTATGAGCCCAAAATAGCTTAGGACAACTCGATAACTTTCTCGTATTCACCTTCCCTCCTATATATATCTATACAATGGCATCCGGTTCAGGTTCTGGTTCTGGTGGTAAAGGAAAGGCTGTACCTTCTATCTTCCAACCACCGAAAGACTTCAAGCCTATTCCAGTCAAACTCGATAATATTGATTCACTTACCAGCAAAGATAACTATAAAGACTGGGCTGATACTGTCAAGATGATTATGATAGGTATGAGTTGTAAGGAACTCGTTATTGAAGGACTTAAACCTGTGACAGATGCGACACAAGAAGAGAAAGAACTCTTCGCAGCTATGGAAAATCAAACTATCCTCATGCTAATACAGGTTATTAGCAAACCTATACTGAAGGTCGTTTCTAAGTTTGATTCACTACACGAAATCTAGACTCATCTCAAAGACCAGTATTACCATGATACTCCATTCTCTTTCGTACATCAACTGCACACACTCTTCACTTTAGCCTCAACCTACACTCCTACTACCTCCTTTGCCGACTTCATTGAGCAATATGAGACTAAGTGGTCTCAACTTTACTCCCTCACTGGCTCTTAAATGAATATCGCAAATCCCTCCGCACTTTCCTTGATAAGGATGAAGCCAAAAGAGACATCCTCCTCTCCTTCCTCGTTGAACATCACTGTAATATAGTCGACAACCTCTCAACTAAGTCCGACCTTACATATGCCGATGCACAATTACAACTTCTCTCTGTTGGTTCCGAAATCGAAAAACGGGATACTGCTCTCTCTGCCTCCTTCAAAAAGAAAGGCAAGCCTCAACAGCAGCAATCACAACAACAGAACAAGGACTCCGATGTGGAATGCACCTATTGCAAGAAGCATCAACTCGGCAAATACACAGGTCATACATGGCAGAAGTGTCAAAAGTTGAAGAAGTTAAATGAGGATAAGAAGAAGGATAAAAAGAAGGAAGACAAGAAGGAACAGGCTCTTATTGTTGGCAGCTCTGGTAGCTCCAAGGACGAGGCTCTCAGCATCAGTAACTCATCCCGAAAAACCATCTGGAAATTCGATACAGCATGCAGTACTTACATGACCAATGACATAGGACACTTCGAGAACTTTTCAGAGTATAGTGGAACTGTAGAAGAAGCTGGCAATAATCTCCTCGAAGCTAAAGGAAAAGGGACAGTCCTTCTTAACTGTCTACTCCCTAACGGCTCTACTTCCACTGTTCGTCTTGTCAATGTTCGATATGTTCCTTCTCTTGGTCACTGACTGTTTTCTTGGAATGCTGTTCGATCTCGTCTTTCCACTTTTTCTACAGACTCTGGGTTTCAATGTTACAAAGAAAGGCAATGATTCTGTGTTGTTTATGGTGGAATTTGTTGGAAGTCTCCCATTTATTATTTAGTCAAATGAAAAGGCATTAGTTTCCTCCTCTCAAAAAACTATCGATCACTGGCATCAGTCATTCGGTCATTAAGCTATTACTGTTCTCAAACATAAAGAACTCTACTCTGACGGTGATATTCTCCCAACACCCCCTGATAACTATCATTGCGAGCCATGCATACTCGCCAAATCTACTCACTTTGTCCCTAAGTCTACAATATCTCGTGCCTCTAATATTCTCGAACTTATTCACTCAGATCTTAGTGATAAACTCCCCACACCCTCTTTTGGTGGAGCAAGCTACTTCATCACACTTATCGATGACTACTCTCATGCTTCTTGAGTCTACTTCCTTAAACAGAAATCCGACTCAACCAAATCAATCTAAGACTTTGTTACCTTGGTTGAGAAGCAAACATTATACCATGTTAAATGGTTTCGTACTGATAATGGTGGAGAGTATGTTAATAAAGATCTTGAACAGTTCTTTAAGTCAAAAGGCATCGTGCATGAACTAACGCCCCCTTACTCTCATGAATCTAATGGTGTAGCTGAACGCTTCAACCAAACAATACAGAATATGATGAGGGCTATGTTGACAAATATGGACAAAAGATTCTGGGCTGAAGCATGCTCAACTTCGACCTATCTTCGAAATCGGTCACCTCATAGTACTGTCAAAGGGAAGACTCCCTATGAGGTCTTTCATGGCAATTAACCTACCATCTCTCATCTTCAACCCTTCGGTAAGGAATGTTATATATACATACCTGAGGAACAATGACCTGCAGGCAGTAAACTCCTACCATGGGCTGAGAAAGGTATATTCATTGGTTATACTAATAGCACAGCTATCTATAAGGTCCATGTACCTTCTAGAAAGCATACTTATATAGTTCGAGCACAAGATGTCATTTTCAGACCGAGTACAACTCCAGAAGGGGTACCTCTACCTATATCTCACTCGACTAATCCATCATGGTTACCAACTACGAATACTGCTTCTCCTCCTACTTCTCCACTTGAAGTAATCTCATACACTAGCTCAGAATTCCCAAATGAATATCTCTAGCAACAATGGTGTATACGAAATCCAAAACAAGCAGAAGAATGGTATTTCAAGGGACACCCACTCGTTCATAAAGCATGGTTCCCTGGTATGACTCTTTCCTATCCGACTGAAACAACATTGGACACAACTACTTCCTCACCACCTATTCCTCCAACATCAACTGCAACGTCATCACCTCCTCCACCAGCTCCTGGACCTATATCCAAACCAACTCCACAAGTTCACTTACCTCCTCCACCTCAAAATCGAGATGAATATTCACCACTTACTTCACTTCCTCAAGACCTTCGACAATCTTTACCCGATGACTCCAACATGGAAACTTCACCGAATCGTTAGCGGAAAAATAGTTAGACCTACAACATTACCAAGGCAGGTCGAGCTGTTTTCAAGCCAATAAAATTCGGAACTGCACAAGCTCCATTGTCCCTATAATCGGTAAAAGATACAGTTTGATGGTCGATCTAGATTAATCGAAGACCCACCTGAAGTCTTTGATGAGGATAATGAAGAAGATAAAGTGTTGATTGCTTTAGTCTTACAACATGGTGATGAACCTGAACCTTTAAACAGGCTATTAACTCTCCTGATGAAGAAAAATGGAGAAAGGCTATGAACGATGAGTTGGAAGCTATGAAGGATCAAGATGTTTGGAAAGTGGTTCCAATACTACAGGATAGGAATATTATTGGAAGCAAGTGGGTATTTAAGATTAAGCGAGATGCTAATGGGAATATCGATCAGTACAAGGCTCGTCTAGTTGCTCAAGGTTTTCTCAACAACCTGGCACAGACTTCGATGAAATCTTCTCTCCTGTTGTCGATACGACTCTCTCCGCCTCCTTATTGCTCTATCTGCTCACTTCCAATGGGAACCTCAACAAATGGATATCAAAGCAGCCTTCCTTTATGGCTCTTTGAATGAAATTATCTACATGCAACTCCGGAAGGCACCCGGATTGACGGCATGTGTGCTAAACTTAACCGATCTATTATGGATTAAAGCAGTCTCCTCGTCATGGTATGGATGATTAACATCTTTCCTCCTGACAATAGGTTTCTCTGCTTGTGCCTTTGACCCCTGCATCTTCGTCCATAAGTCTGGCACAATCATACTCGCCCTTTATGTCGATGACATTACTTTATTCGGATATAAAGACTCAGCCATTATGAAGTCTACAAACAGTCACTCAAATAGAGTTTAAGTTAACTGATATGGGTAACTTACATTGGCTTCTAGGAATTCGAATTGAGTACTCTAAGCACAGTATACACTATCCCAATCCTCTACATCGACAAGATCCTCGAACATTTCGGTATGATGGACTGCAACCCCGTCACTCTTCCTCTTGACTTGAACCATACTCTTCGACAATATACAGATAAAATGAGGTTACGACATCTCCCTCTATCTACAAATATTGATCACTCATGTATACAGTTATTGGAACACGTCTTGACCTAGCTTACTCTGTAACTCTTTCTTACAATTCTCTCACAAACTATGAAGGATTACCTTGGAGCAGTTAAATAAGTCCTACACTACCTTAAGGGTACTCGCAATCTTACTTGACCTACAAACTCAGACAACCTCTTTACTCGAAGGATTTACTGATTCAGACTTTGCTGGATATCGTGACACTCGAAGGTCAACCTCAGAATATATCTTCAAGCTCGCCTCTTGTACTATCTGCTGGAGATACAAAAACAAAAATGTGTGACAACCTCCACTACCGAAGCAGAATACATTGCTGGTTCTACTGCTATAAACAACAAATTTGGCTTCAAAACGCACTAAGTGAGCTCTCTATCAAAGATATTCTCTCTTCCCTCTCTTGTGACAATAACGGCTCTATTGACCTGTCTCATAATCCTCGAATCTCCGATAAGTCAAAGCATATTGACATTGCTTGCCACTTCGTCCGTGAACTCGTAACTCTGGCACTATCATGCTATTTACACATTCCTAGTGAACACAATCCAGTGGACATATGCACAAAGGCCTTTCCTGGTCCACGGTTCTCCTGTCTCAAAGGATTAATCATAGGATAACAAGTGAGAAGGGTGTTGAAAATAATCAT
>WHUX01000437.1:0-27052 GCA_015179025.1 Terfezia claveryi | reverse complement strand
TCTAGAGGCTGCCAATGCATAAGTTTCTCGCCTATGCATATATATTAGTCTTGCCCGCGAATGCATGCATTTGTCTATGTCTCCAAAAGCACGAGTTTCTCGCACATGAATATATATATATGCCGCGAATCATGCATTTCTCTATAATGTCTCCAAAAGCACGAGTTTCTCGCATATATATAATATATTCCAAAAGCATGAGTTTCTCGCATATATACTAATAAGCATCAAAGCATGAGTTTCTCGCATATAAATATCAGCCTCAAAAGCATGAGATTCTCGCATATATACTAATAAGCCTCCAAAGCACGAGATTCTCGCATATATACTAATAAGCCTCAAAAGCACGAGTTTCTCGCATATATATATATAAGCCTCCAAAAGCATGAGTTTCTCGCATATATATATATATATATATATATCTCCAAAGAACGAGTGTCTCGCATAATATATATAAGTCTCCAAAAGCATGAGTTTCTCGCATGCACAAGTCCATATGAACAAGCCCGCCATCAGTGCTCCTATTACCCACTTCGGTAAACCCACGGCTGGCGGGCATATGTAGCCTGAAACATGCATGTGCTGATCTGTCACACCAGCGTGCGCAAATCTGCCTTCGGACCAATCAACACATATTTCCCGGCCGCGTCAACCGACACATATTTCCAGGGCTGCGCGAACCAACAGAACACAAGAGCACGTGCACCCCCTCTTTCACAGGTATGACACATAACGCAGCCAGCCAGTGGTCGGCGGAAGGTGCAGCCAGCGCTGAGGTTAGGACTCCCCCAGTGCACTCTCGAGATATCCCCCATCTATATGCGCAGACATAGCCAGGTCGTGAACTCGCCAGACAACCCGGACTCTATGTGAAAGGCATTGCTAATTGCTCTTAGGACGCCCAAATGCAGTTGCGAGATATCCCCAATCTATGTGCGCAGACACAGGCATAGCTAGGTACGTGAACTCGCCAGAAAACCAGCGGACTCCATGTGAGGGCATTGCTAATTTCTCTTAGGACTCCGCCGAATATCCCCTATCAATATTCACAGACATTTGCTTGCTCGATTGCCGGCTGATTTGCTCGCTCGATCCAAGCTGATTTTGCTCGCTCAATCTAGGCTGATTTGCTCGCTCGATCCCGGCTGATTTGCTCGCTCAATTCTAGGCTGATTTGCTCGCTCGATTGCAAGCTGATTTGCTCGCTCAATTCTAGGCTGATTTGCTCGCCCAATTCTAGGCTGTTTTGCTCGCTCGATTCCAAGCTGATTTGCTCGCTCAATTCTAGGCTGATTTGCACGCTCGATTCCCGGCTGATTTGCTCGCTCAATTCTAGGCTGATTTGCTCGCTCAATTCTAGGCTGATTTGCTCGCTCGATTCCAGGCTGATTTGCTCGCTCGATTCCAGGCTGATTTGCTCGCTCGATTCTAGGCTGATTTGGGCGGTGGAAACCAGGCTGATTTGGACGGTGGATTCCAGGCTGATTTGCACGGTCGGATACATGGGCTATTTGCACTCTGATTTCTAGGGCTATTTGGACGCTGACTTCTAGGCTATTTGGCACGCTGATTTCCAGGGCTATTTGCACACAGAGATATATGAGCTATTTGCACGCTGATTTCTAGGGCTATTTGCACGCGTTATATGGGCTATTTGCACGCTGATTTCTAGGGCTATTTGCACGGTCGGATATATGGGCTATTTGCACGGTGATTTTAGGGGTGCGATCATAGTTGTTTATTTAGCTAGATTTAGATATTATCATGAGAATCAAGACATTAGGGGTATTCAAAGTTAAATTTGGAGCCAGAATTCTTGTGCGTTTTTAACGCCGGAAAAAACGGCCTAACTTTGAGTACCCCGCGAAAAAAGGCCAAAAAAGCAGCGTTTTAATGCGCCCCGAAACCTCGTTTACTCCACATTCGAGTTTGCCAAAATCACCACATATTGAATTTAAGGCTAAGTGTAAGCTAAGACAAAAGTATTAGGGCTTTAAGTTAGTCAGTTTGTCACGTGTATACGCACCCATGAGACTAGATTCGATGTAATCAGTTGATAACACACTACTACGACTACTTCCAATACATCTATCAATCTTTGCACTCCATCCCTCTTCTCCCTCTATACTCTTACTGAGTAAGGGTTTTGCCTGTAGTTTATCAGATTTATATGGGCAATAAAAGGCTAACTGTTATAAGTAAGGTAGGGTGTGGGGTTAAGAATTATAGTAGATTAAGTCATATCTAACTCGGAGTGAAAAAAGAACTTAAAGTGAAGAAAGATGGAGCCAAAGTGAATTAGAAAGACACAACCAAAAAACTGTTAGGAGGATGAAATGCTGGCAGAGGCAGAAAGGGGTGGGGATTTAGGTAGGGCGAAGGGAAAGCATCAAGTAGAATACCCACTTAGGGCTCTTAGCATATAAGCTGTAAGATGAATATACCTCAAAGTATGTTTGCAGCACTCGAATTAACGTAGCTAAGCAGTGGGCGATTGATCTGCGGATTGGTTACCTAGATTCTCGTGCATTAAAACTAAAGGTGCAATTGAGATTATACTCAAGAAGTATTGAGAAGCGAGGTGTTTATATAATTGAACTGGATCAGGAGATATTGTAGAGAAAAGGTCATTAATGGCAAAAAGTATCTGTTGTCAAGACATTAATAGAGTAGTATAAAGACATATGTCCATATTAGGAGATCCTCTTTGAACATTTGCAGTCAATTGATGAAGAAGCTTCAGCAAGCACTGCTGGATTGAATCGACATGGGATTAAGGGGTTGTTTGGTCATTGGGACAGGATCTCAAATAGAGTCCCAAGTTGAAGAGGAGGATATTCTTGAAAAACCTAATAATGATATCACTCAAGATGAGGATAATGATTCTGGAGATGATCTTGATAGGTATGTTAGTAGGGGTCAGGCAAGTAATATCTTACAAACTGAAGCTCAATCTGGCAGGGAAAGGGGGGTATCTCAGTGTTCTCCAACTCAAGCATCTCGATCTCAATCTCAGCCTCATTCTCAGTATTCTCCAACTCAACATTTTGATTTCAATCTCAGCCTCATTCTCAGTATTCTCTAACTCAAGCATCTCGATCTCAATTTTAGCCTCATTCTCAGTGTTCTCCAACTCAAGCACTATCGTGGTCATAAATGCAGTCTGAAGTTCAGTCCCCATCAGTAAAAATTTTTTTACCTTGCAAGCGCCCGCAAGCATTGCAACGTCAATTTGTCTTTTGACGTTGTCTGCATTGCTAATGCTTAGCTGTGCAGATTCTTCTTATGTACGTACCAACTACATTATGTGCACATTCTTATTTTTCTTTTAAGTTAGCTCAATGTCGTTCCTAATACCACTCTTTCATGCAATTTGTTCTTAACGAGTTCTCTCTGCACATCATGTCTGTTGTCCATACTCTTAAGTATTCCTGACCCTTTAGCTATGTACTACTAATACCTCATCTACTAGAATACTACAATTCTATTGGACCACTACAATCCTATCGGAGCACTACAATCTAGTCATTATTGACTGAATCCAGTCTATTACTGACCGATCCAGTCTATCACTGACTGAATCCAGTCTATTACGGACTGAATCCAGTCTATGTTCATGTTTACCACATACAGCTATTTCCTCCACCATACTAGGTGGTGCCCATGCCTGGAGGAGCTCAAACCTGACACTACAGGGATTATTCCTACACCAGCTATGAGCTGATTGTTAGACAGTGGGGGCTGGTCCTCAGACAGCGAGAACTGGTTCTGAGACAGCAGGAACTGGTTCTGAGACCGCAGGAACTGAATTGACATTAGGGGGCTCGCGAGAATAGGGGGCGCGCGGTACCCTACTTCAAAAGTGTGGCCGCCTAGGACTTAGAGTTTTTTCCTGTCATTGCTTCAGAATACCGGTATACACTGATTTCTCTGCTTATTTGCACCACTGTACGGAAGTTGTGTGCTCGCTCATTTTCTCGCTCATTTTCTTGCTCATTTTGTCGCTCATTTTCTTGCTCATTTGCGAGCTGAATTCTAGATGATTTGCTCACTCGATTCCAGGCTGATTTCTTGCTCGATTGCCGGCTGATTTGCTCGCTCGATTCCAAGCCAATTTGCTCGCTCAATTCTAGGCTGATTTGCTCGCTGAATTCTAGGCTGATTTGCTTGCTCGATTGCTGGCTGATTTGCTCGCTCGATTCCAAGCTGATTGCTCGCTCAATTCTAGGCTGATTTGCTCGCTCGATTCCAGGCTGATTTGCTTGCTCGATTGCCGGCTGATTTGCTCGCTCGATTCCAGGCTGATTTGCTCGCTCAATTCTAGGCTGATTTGCTCGCTCAATTCTAGGCTGATTTGCTCGCTCGATTCTAGCTGATTTGGGCGGTGGATTCCAGGCTGATTTGGAACGGTGGATTCCAGGCTGATTTGCACGGTCGGATACATGGGCTATTTGCACTCTGATTTCTAGGGCTATTTGGACGCTGACTTCTAGGCTATTTGGACGCTGATTTCCAGGGCTATTTGCACGCAGATATATGAGCTATTTGCACGCAGATTTCTAGGGCTATTTGCACGGTCGGATATATGGGCTATTTGGATTTTAGGGGTGCGATCATAGTTGTTTATTTAGTTAGATTTAGATATTATCATGAGAATCAAGACATTTTTGGAAATGCATAAAATGCAGGTGCGAGAGTAAAAAAGTGCAGTGTCAATGACAACAGTTAGGAGGGGGTATTGTGCCTTCAGATGGTTACAGGTAATGAGCTTGCAATCACAACATGAGGAGGGACTAGTCTGTCTTCGGAAGGTCACAAGTAATAGGCTTGTAATCATAATGTTGAGTTGGGTGAAAGAGTGTTGGAAGCAAATGTGTGAAGAGGAAGATGTTGAGAATGGGGCATACAACGTCTAATTGCATATTGTGAGAGTGTGAGACGAGATTGAATTGTAAGTCAGCATTGTACGAAGTGCGTTATGTGAGAAGATCTTGTTATAACACGAAGTTTTGCAAATTGGTATTGTGTGCATGCCATGCACACAACGCAAGCTAAAATATTTCTGATGTCGATCTCAATCTCAGTCTCATTCACATCTACATTCTCAGCTTTCAAGTGGAAGTGGTCCAAGCATGAACTTGGCGGAAAATCTAATGGGATCTAAATGGGATTACCTCTTAGACCCTCAGTTGATATTAGATCAACTAGAGGCACTACAGCCTAAGGAACAAAGAAGGTCCGAGGAACCGGGAAGTGTATATTCCAAAGCTTAAAGCAACGATTCTAAGGTTATTAGTCTGAGGGGTGGGGGTAGAGGAACAGCACTGCTATCTACTCCGACTGCAAAGCTAAAGAAACGAAAGTCTTTTAGTCAAACCTCATCTTCGAGGTACCATGACCTTGACGAAGTGGAGATCTTTTCTAATGATGAGGAAAAATCTAAAGAGAGGCCAGCCATGACTCTCAAGGGAAAAGCTAAATAGGGTGATATTGTAAGAGCTCTAGAACGCAAAGGAAAGTATAGTTCTAATTCTCATAAGAAGGTATCAAGGATAGATATAGAGCTAGATTTGAAGATACAGATTTTAAAAGCCCGTGATCGCCATCTAGCTATAGAGAAGATGAAATACAGGGTGTGAGCAGGAGAGAAATCTAAGGAGCAATGCCAGCATGAACTGGCAATAGCTAAATTAGAGTGTAAGCGGGAGCAAGCATAGGCAGATCAAGAATCCCATCGCCTCAAAATAATTCAATACCAGATGGAGCTACAGAGAGAAGGAGGGGGGGGTTTTCAATGCTAACTTAGGCCTACAGAAAGATGGAGGCAGGGGGTTTCAATACTAACCCATTCTTGAATTCTCCTAGTCTTAGTAGTACTTTAGAAGTATAGTCTATCTGGCTATTTAATTGACATGAAGTTGAGCTGTAGTACAAAGTACATTATACCTTTGTGTCACAGTTAGTATCTTGTTGCATTCACATCTCTTTTCCGACTATCTTAAGTCTGACCATTTTCTTCTATTTTACTTGCAATTTAGCTAAAGTTCATCTAACCGTTTTCTTCTGCCATATATACTAATCAGAGTCTAGAGATACTACTCCGATTCTTGTTCTTCAGATCTTACCTTGAGAAACTCAGAGAAAACCTCTTCCCTTCTACTATGATTAACTACTTCTCTGAGATGCTGTGGCTCCTCAGGTTCTACTTCTCTATTACCTTCCATAACTGCCACTGCCTCCTCCAACTCCTCTTGTAAGATCGCCTCTATTTCATCAGCATTCAGCTCCCAAAGATTATTAAACTCCAAAAGCAAGTTATGCAATATAATGCAACCTCCAATCTAGGCATGCCCACTTTATCTTATTGTGATCCATCCTAGGAGGTGTTGGCAAGCAGCGAAAGGAGGCAAAGCATGCTTTAGTATCCCAATGTGTATTCTACTCGAACATGCAACCTAGAACTACTAAATTTCAACTTATATCAACTAGATTATGAACAGAATAGACGAATATACCTAGACAGACACTTATTGAACTCTCTTTTCTCTCAGCTCAAGATCCCATTCCATGGCTTCTTATAGGGGGCTATTAATCTAGAGTAACCTTATATGCTGAGTCTGCTAAAAGGTACTCATTACGAGAGAAGAATGCTCGGGAGTTATAACTTAGTTCTAGAACCCCAAAGGCTCTTGCATTATAGACTGCAACTGGGAATTGGGCATCACATATAAGGATAAATCGATGGTCGTCTCCAATAATTTTGACCTGGAGTCTATACTTAGCCTTGCGGAAATTCCAGAATTCTGCAGCTCTCTCTTGTTGATATGGACGGTATTTGATCGCACCAGGATCCCATCAAGCAAGCCTACACAATTTTGGAATAATCCCTACCCAGTCCTCCAGTGTTTTTAACAGTCGAGCTTTCATTGCAGCCTGCTACTCTCTAGATGGCTATTGGACGACTTCTTCCCATAGATCCATCAAAGCCAGTAGAACTCTATAGGTGCATAACGTAACTATTCCATCCCCAATACTAAACACCTGTCCTACGTTCATATTACTTCCTGTTTGGATACTCCAAAGTTAGGTTTCAATTGAGGTTTGAACTCTGGACCATTGGACTGGCTTACCTGCTGTTGAAGATTCATATGCTAACCTCCGTAGGTAAATGGCTAGCTGTTTTGGAAGCTACTTGTGGATCTTAGAGTTGTTATGGAATACCAGGTGATCCTTGATCTTTGAGTGGATATACAGAAAGCTTTTCTTGCTCATTTGGAAGAACTGCTGAAAACGATCTGATCACAGATTGGGAAGGATCTCATCTACAAAATTTAGATTTTTAGGTATCCTTGAAGTATGAACCTTTAAGTAATGATGTCTTTGAACTGATGCCATTCTAAGAACTATAGATTCCTCTAGATCTATTTCCAACTTTTCCATTTCTGCCCTAATAAGGATGTTGATACTGTACTCTAGCTTAAATAGCTCGAATTGGAGCTATCACTTTCATCTTGGTCCTCATCCTCTTCTTCTGGATCTAGTGTATCCCTAATAGCATCCTCTAACTCCAGATCTAACTCTTGTAGGGCATCTACTACCTCCTTGGTTATTGCTTCCTCAATTATACAATCCAGCGTCCTCTGATACCAATGGGTAAGTCAATGCCTATTGCTTATACAAGGCATGTTAACTTGAATTGATACCAAATCCCAGAAGCCCAGATTTCCCCTTCTAAAGTTCTAGTTGCTATCACTTCCAAGGTGTCCTAGCCAGGCAGGCTTTGTTAGGATTTAAAGATGTCTGGTCACTGAATCGCTCCTGTTAGTTCACGTGAAGTTCTATATCAAAGTCATTGTGAGGTTTGGGCGCCCCTCTAGCTCACAATCTCCAAATCTAACAACTTTGTGCCTACTACGAATTTAGACTAGCCTTTTATCTATGCTAACCCATGTTGTCCTGTAGACATATATTTACTTAACTTGTTGTTTTTGGTAGAATTTGCATAAAAAAGAGCCAGATTGTATTTAAACGGGGTCGATTTCGGCCTTTTCTTTATGAAATCAATGCAAAAAAGTTTGTGTGGTGATGGTCGTAAAAAACGCCAAAAACGAAAAACCACCGATCTAAAAAAAGTGTTTTTTTCCCCTGAAAATCTTAACTTTAAATACCCCTATTTTTGGAAATGCATAAAATGCAGGTGCAAGAGTAAAAAGTGTAGTGTCAATGATAACAGTTAGGAGGAGGTATTGTACCTTCAGATAGTTACAGATAATAAGCTTACAATCACAACGTGAGGAAGGACTAGTATGCCTTCTGAAGGTTACAAGTAATAGGCTCATAATCATAATGTGGAGTTGGGTGAAAGAGTGTTGGAAGCGGATGTGTAAAGAGGAAGATGTTAAGAAATGGGCACACAACGTCCGATTATATATTGTGAGAGTGCAAGACGAGATTGAATTGTAAGTATCAGTGTTGTAGAAAGTGCATTATGTGAGAGAGATCTTGTTGTAATGCGGAGTTTTGCAAATTGGCATTGTGTGCACACCATGTACACAATGCAAGCTAAAATCTTTCTGATGTATAGTACTAAAGCATACCTCTTAATTGACTTGACAAAAGATATTCCTTTCAGTTGGGGACATAAACAACAGCAAGCCTTTGAAGTCTTCTGAGAACGATTCTTACTGCATCTATCCTTACACAGTTTAATAGACAGCTCGAGACAATCATGAAGACTGATACTAGTAATCAAACTATTGCTAGTATTCTATCTCAATACCATATTGTCAATAGAAGAAAGCAGCTTTACCCCATCAAATACCATGCAAAAACCCTCTCTACAGCTCAATGCAATTAGCCTATCTATGCTAAAGAATTGTTTGCAAATGTGGATTGTTTCCAGAAGTGGCAAGCTTAGTTAGTAGGTGTTCAAGTGAACGTCTACATAGACCATTAAAGATTACAGTATTTTAAACAAAGCAGAAGCTTAACTCTGGTCAAGCAACCTAGTACCTCCATATATCAGAGTTCATCTATAATATTCACTATAAACCTGGTTCAAAAATAGGCAAGCTAGATAGCCTATTTAGATGTTTAGAGGAAGAGAAATCCAGTATGGATGCCAAATTTTTTGAAGATGGACAACTTATGGTACTAGAGGAAGAGGATGAATAGGAAGCAGAGGACATTGAAGTAGAAGGGATAGATGTAGCAGGATGGCAGAAGAAGGATGGACTATGGGTCATACCCCCCAAATTCATATTGGAAGTACTAAAGTAGTAGCATGACAGTCAAGTGGCAGGACATTGGGAAGATATCATACTCAAGAGCTAGTGTCAAGGAACTTTACATAGGATAAATAGTAGGAAGATATTGCAAACTATGTGGCAGGATGTACTAGTTATCAAAAAGCAAAGGCAGATAGGCATAGCAGGCAAACGAAGTTAGTACCAATGCCAACTGGAGAACGACCATTTAAGGAGATAGCTGTGGACTTCATTAGTAAGCTACCAGAGTCAGAAGGCTTTAATACAATACTTATTATTACAGACCGGTTTATGAAGTACAATACTACATTCTGGTAAAGACTATATAGATAGCATCTGATATTGCTAATACCTATATTAACGAGATATAGAGACTTTATAGCCTTCCCCAACATATTACCTTCGACCCTAGTCTACAATTTACCTCTAAATACCTCAAGGAACTTAACCAAAAGCTCAACATAACCCTCTGCCTCTCCACTGCCTATCATCTTCAAACCAATAGACTTGCTGAAAAAGCAGTCCAAACACTTAAGCAGTATCTCTATGTTAGGGGTGAGCTAGTGATCACAATAATATCTGTCGGAATATCGATATATAGAGTGCACAAAGGTATAATCACTTGCTCGAGCCTAACTGAGTGCACAATGTTAAAGAATAATAGCTTCATTTAAAGTAACCCAATGATACAAAACTTCACTTGAGTCTTAGAGAGCAATAGCTAGATACAAGAAATGGATATATATATATACAAGTGAGGTTGACTTCAGGCCACCCACCATCAGGTGGTACAGCCTGGTCTGCATAATCTCAGCCATAACAGTACTCCCACTCTGCTAGAGGGCGTCCTAACTGACCATCTTCACTAACCCTCTGATCCACATACATATGTTTGAAGTATAGATATTGGGGCTGGCCCCAACAATATTGGATATAGTGGTCTAACAATATTGGACATGTAGTCTGACAATATTGGACATAGTAGTCCGACAACATTGGACACAGTAGTCTGAACAACAGCACCTAAATAGTCTTGCACATTGGTCGGTAGGAGGTTCGGAAGGATAGGGTATTCTTTCAAACATAGTGGCATTATGCAGTACTTAAATATCAGACCGGTAGCTTCACTTCTCTGGCGACTCGCCATTAATCTGCTTCCCATGATATGTAGATTAACTGATTTGGAGGTATCTCAACATAAGGTGCAATATATATATAAATTATAGATCAGTGGTAAATTTCATAGGGGAGCGGTATTCCCACATGTGATTGCTATTAAAAAACCTCTGCACAGCAAAACCCTGTGGGAAAAAGTAAACGTTATAGGAAAAGGTTCAATGCATGCTTTCTTAGCTTATCCAACCTAACTTGCCAGTGCAAGGGGGGGTCATGGTCATTTGTATGCTCGTGGTGCTTGTTCGGATCTTCTGCGCTTACAGTACTCATTTGGGTCTTTAGCACTTGTACTGCTAGCTTGAGTCTTTGCCTAAAGTGGGAGGGGTCTTTGAGCTTATGAGCTCAAACGGGGCTTTTGAGCTTTGAGCTCGTTCGGGAGCATATAAACTCACTCAGAGGCTTGTAAGCTGACTCAGCGGGGCCTTATAGGCTCATTCGGGGCCTTATAGGTCATTCGGGGCCTTAGAAGCCTGGCTAGGAGCATGTCGCTTGAGATCTAAGACTTAGCAGATCCAGAGATCTTAATATAAGAGTAGTAGGTCATTTAAAATAAGCTAATAAGCATATAAGAGGGGGAAATAATTATTTCTGATATCACTCATATTAGCCAACAATCCAGTGACTTCTCTTTAGCTATATTCTGGCTGTCTGATATTGTAGTCAGCGAAGGAGGAGTAATTAGCTAAAATCACTAGTCCCTTTGACAAAGTGAAGTAATATTAGGGGCGAGCTAGTAATCATGGTGATATCTGTCAGAATATTGATATATAGAGTGCATGAAGGCATAATTACTTGCTCGGGCCTAACTGGGTGCACAATATATGAAGAATAATAGCTTCATTCAAAGTAACCCAGCGATACAAAATTTGCTTAAGTTTTAGGAGAGTAATAGCTAGATACAGAAATGGGCATATATATAGGAAAGCGGGGTTGACTTCAGGCCACCCACTGTTGGCCCAGTCAATATAATCTCAGCCATAACTCTGCATCTACTGTCATGATAGACAAGCTCATTAGAAATGATGGCTACCTTAACCAGTTTGCCTACAATACTGCTAACTACCCTACCTACAAATACTCCCTCTACCGAAGTCTCTATGGCTTTGACCCTCGCACTATCCACCTTTCAGATGACCAGGAATTCTCTTCTTCCACTGCAGAGGAATGGATAGACCGAATGACAAGTGCAAGCAAATCAACTATAAAAGAAGTGCTATTCACCTCAAGAAAGTACGAAAGTTTGCTATTGATGACTGGGTATTGGTTGACTGCCGGAACCTACAAATACAAGCTGGGAACAACCGTTCACTTACTAGCAAGTGGATAGGACCCTACAAGGTCATTGAAGCTATTAGTTCACATGTATATAGGCTCAAAGTTCCCTAAGGCATACGATGGCATAATGTTATTCACGTCACCCTCCTTAAGCCATTTAAACAACGAAATAAGCCACAAGATATAGATAAAGATAAACTGGATATTTTCAAAGTTGAATCTATAGTAGACTCTCACCAAAATAGAGGAGTAGTCAAATATAGGGTACATTGGGTAAGATATATGGAGTTTGAAGACACTTGGGAGACCTTGACAAGTTAGATAACTATCTAGAGAAGCTTAAAGAGTATTGAGAGAAGTTTTCCAATAAACCACGAGACGAAAGGGACGTCTGAGGCTAAGACTTATATCAAGTTATACAATAGATGAAGATATAGTACCTTTTACCCTTCTACTTATCACCTTTTCCCTGTGGGTTTTTTGGTAAGAGGTTTGGTTTTTAATAGCCATAGCATACATGTGTAGCACACCAGTCTTATAGTACCCTTAAATGGGATTGAGGTATTTAGCTATAAGCTTAAAGCCTAGCTCTCACAGTTACCTGAGTCGTTACTAATACTTGTCTTCTCCAAGTCGGAAGGTCTTGTATTTAGCTGAGGACAGTAGCCTCGAAATAGGGAGTAATGTTAAGCTCAAATAAGAGACCTACCCTCCCCTGAGATAACCAATACCCTACTACAGCTAACTATCTTGGCTTGATCAACCATACAGATGTCATAGTGTGTCTAAGGAATGGCATTAAAGGGATTGGGTAACGGAAGTGTGTAACCTCTAATAATACATCTCATACATGTACTCTCTTTAATATATTTCCATTATATTCTTATATTTGTTATTTATGTATCATTATTGATTGTACTTGAGTTCAAGTCTAGTATGTCAGCCTGACTATAATGCGTTAAAGTCCAGGCTGCCTAATCAAGTATATCAGACTACAGTGTTTTTAATTAGGAAGTGGTTTCCCATTTAGGTAATGACCTAATGTCAATGCTACTAAGCTATTATAGGAAGCATCATCTAAATCTGATTATTCATTATCAGATCTAAGCTTCTATATAACCCACCACTTTTACATAGTTAATACAATAAGACCCAAGTGGTGTTTTAAGTCTCATATAGCTTTACTTTTATCGAGTCTGCAATATACCCAAGTTATAGCTGTATTTATACTTTACTCCACAACTATCTATCTATTTCTCTGAAGTATTTTTATAGTTATACCTCACCTATAATATTGAGGAGTCTGTACTTACTATTCTATATTTGTATAATATTCTTCAAAACTAGTAAATCATCTTTCAATACTAGCAAAGTTTTGTTAGTACTATTGGGTATTATAGAAGTTAGCTTATCTTTTAAGGTATTAGAGATTATAATAAATTATTTAGAACTCTTTTATCTAGTTTGTTTGTCTAGAAAAATAAGTTTCTTGATCTGGAAAAGTGTATTTTATGTATTATTCAATAGTTGTGCATGTTTGTTGATAGCACTATTTACTATATTCTGGATATTTTCTGTACTTCACTAAATAAATTCTATATATACTATTTGCATCTGCTAAAGCTATTGAACTTATATGAGTATAGCTTGTTTTTCTCACTTGTAGTATGTAGGGTCATATAAGCTAAGAATAAGGGGATCATTGTGAATTCCCTATTCTTAGCTTATTTGTACTGTAAAGGATTCCCCTACCTCAAATTTTCTAGCTTAACTTAGCATTAACTATAATCACTTTGAAAAAATAGAGTAAAGAACCATAGAGTTTGTAAATATTTTGTTCATATACATGTATATGATATATTTATATAGGCAATATAAGACTTCTTGAAATCTCGCACCTTTAGTAAAGATAGAAAATAGAATTTAATAGGATCTAGCCTCTGCAGTGTTTTAAGCTGGCTGATTTAAGATACTATCACATCCAACCTCTATAATATCTTAAGCTAGCTGATTTAAGATACTATCCATTCAGCTTCTATAATGAAACTAGCCTCTGTCTTACCCTAAACCTAAGCAAGCTTAGTATTGTATATATAAAAAAATGAAAGGATAAATTAAACCTCTAACCTGCCAATTATAATGAACTTGAACTCAAAACCTAATCCACTACACTATAAACAAGTAATAATAATAATACTTAACTAACTAATATTATTTATAAGATATAAACTTAGTATAATTATTATATTTCAATTATTATCAATTATAGTAGGTTGCAGGAGAGTTGTACCAATCAGACTAGTCTAGTAGTAATATAGTTTCATCTATATAGAATATAGGGACTATTATTACAAGTTCAGTTTATATTCCAGTTATCTATAAGTTTTATTAAATAAACTTGGACTCTACTACTAATATTCTATTTGACTTTTGATTTAGGAACCCCAATATATAAGAATACAATATAAAATAGATAGCTATTTGTAATTTGTTTCATATTTCACATATTATATTACATTGATTATCCACTTCAATATTACAATTTTAAGTAATCCTTTTGTTTTCCCAATCTAGTAATTTTATTTAGTATATGCCAAGTTTACTATAAGTAATAAGCTAGTACAATGTCAAGCCTACTCAGTACCAAGCCTATTTAGGTTTATGGTAAGATACAAGCTAGTCTCATTATAGAAGCTGGATAAATAGCATCTTAAATCAGCCAGCTTAAAATACGATAGAGGCTAGATATGATAGCATTTTAAATTGAAATATTGTAGAGGCCTAGATCTTATTAGTTTCTATTCTCTATTTTTACCAAAGATACAAGATTCGAAAAGTCTTAATAATATATCTATAATAATATAGTAGTAGGAAATTCAGTATGAGATAGTATAAATATATATATGTATATATATAACAAACATATATAAACCCCATTATTCTTTACTATACTTTTTTTAAAAGCAACTATAGTTGATGCCAAGCTTAGCTAGAAAATTATAGTGGGGAGATCCTTTAGGGTACAAATAAGCTAAGAATAGGAGATTTGCAATAATCTCTTTATTCTTAGCTTATATAACCCCTACATGCTACTAGTGGTTTTTCTATATCTAGTCAGTAAACTTATACCTTTATAGTAGTGTATCTAGGATCAATGGAGGTGTGGTGGTAAGCTACTAGTTATTTGCCTTTTATAGAGGATTCTAGAGTCATAGATAGTCACTATGGTACAAACTTTGTATGGAAGTGAGTAGATTACATGAATTATGAGTGAGTAACTTACCTCTATGCTTATATCATAGGTGATAATATGAATGTCCTAGTGAGTCATTTCTCAATGGTGAGTAAAATTGTGCACCAATGGGTGAAGGATGGTGAAGTAGTTGAACTACTCACCCTTATGATTCACTCTCTTACTTACTACGGCACCCATATAAAGTGAGCTTGCTAGTCACTCACTAGAGGTTAGTATAGTTCACTTACTTCTTATTCCTCTATGACTCACCTGATTCCACTCACTTACTATATGTGATGCTTCTTTATTCACTAGTTTATTCACTACATCAGCAACGAGTTTATTTGCGCCAGGTGCACCAGGTGCACCTGGCGCTCTATTGCAGAACTAAGCCTTGTGACGCACTAGTGTTCCATGTTCCCTTCCTGGCGTACCTCTGGTGCTTCCAACTCCCTGAACCACCATGTTACCTTTACACTGTTTCTACCACGGTATCTATGCATACCTCTTTCCCTATAACATCCCAGCGTTATCCGCTTTGCTAAGTTTCCAATCCAACGTTTTGCGTTCCCCTCATTCCGCTTCAGCCTCACTTCTCTTCTACTCCTACCTCTGTCTCTTGACTTTGCAAGCATGCGTTCACCCTTTGCATTCTCCTGCATTCGCCCAACCTATTCTCCTCCTTTTCCTGTTGTCACTCACATATCTCACCGTCCCAACTCGATATGCACACAATCCGCTCCTTAAAGTTACACCTCCTATCCCGCGTCTTCCTGGCTTGAACTTCTCCCTATTGTCTTTGTGATGTTTTCAATCCGACACATCACGTTCCTAAGTTTCCCTTCCTACAATTCTCCTTCTGAAGTTTTTAATGCGACATATCGCGTTTCTAAGTTCCCCTTCCTAACAATTGCTCTTCTGATGCTTGTGATTTAATTTATCTTCGTTCTAAATCGATCACTCATTCTTGGCACAAACACGAGGTTTTCTTTGTTTGACTTCTATTTTCCATGACTAAAAAACACATTCCGAACCTCATGGCCACACCTACAAACTACCACCAAATGAAATCCAACGCGCTGCGTCCTCCCCCCTCTCACCCGATTATATCCACGTCCCAGCCACAAATTACTCAGTAATAAAAAGCACAGTGAGAGAAACATGTAGAGAAAAACATGTGGAGTGAAACACAGAGAGAAACAAGCAAGCGACAAGAGAAAAAGAACTAATACCGACCGACAAGAAAAACAAAACCAATTACCATACGGAGACAGAACTAACTGGGAACTGATCTAGGAAAACCCTTCCTCCCCCTACTATATTCGCTTCCAGTCCCTATCCGACGTGTTCAGTTACTCCGTATCCGCTCCGTCGAAATTAATGTCCAAATCCCCGCTCCCGCTGTCCAAATCTCCACCCTCTTCGTCTATATCTCCACTCTCCTCCAGTTCATCATCAACAATCGGGTCCA
Source organism: Terfezia claveryi (assembly GCA_015179025.1). Lineage (NCBI taxonomy): Eukaryota > Fungi > Ascomycota > Pezizomycetes > Pezizales > Pezizaceae > Terfezia > Terfezia claveryi. The sequence continues at coordinate 10,629 of WHUX01000437.1, read as the reverse complement.
ATGGCCCTGCCAACTCTACGGAAGAATCTCTCAATTGGCTCCCTTCACGACGGCGTTTGTGTGCTGGCACATTCAATCTGTCGTACGAGTGCTCTAGCTCCTTTCTCAATTCTGCCTCATATTTGGCTTCATCTTCGACCTGTGGTGCGTCAACGGGTTCTCGTTCCAAAATCCTTACTTGAGCTGCAATTCGACGTGCCAGGTCAGCCTTGATGTTATTCACAATAAGCTCCTGTATTACTTTTGGATGTATCTCCCATGTATTCTTGAGTCTCTCATATGTGCCTGTTTCACGTTAGTCATTTTCCAACGCAGTGAGTACTTTCGCCCCTCATTATAGGTCATGCACAACTTACACCAGGCAGTCTCATATTTAAACTCCTGCATCACCGGAGCAATCTCGCCCTTCCTCCATGCCTTCAAACTATGACGCATGGCTGATGCCACAAAGCATATGAAGACACCATTTATCTTATTTAGGAAATCTGGGTCCCTATTCCCCTGCATTTTTGAGCCCTGGAAATACCGCTGATATATAATCGCAATGATCTCCTCGGCGCGGAAGCGACCCTTGAGTTCCTTTCCGACTATTAGCGTTGGATCTTGGACTATAAGGCTACTCGTACTGGGATCTGCAACTCCATCAACTTACGCTGCGACTGCTTTGCCTACAGATGAATCGATCCCCATCTAGCAAGTACTCAACCTGGGTCTTCATGCTTTCCTTTGGTAACCGGCCAATATCATACACCCTCGTGATGCTGGCTCGACATTCAAATATAAGATGTGATCTTGTTCGGGATTGTACAGCTTTGAGCTGTTTCCAATTAGCAAGCCGACGCAGCAAAACGGATTTGGTACTATACAAAGGTATCCACCTCCTTTACTCGTTCCACATAGCGTGGCTCCGTTTGGGCCTTGGACCAAGCATGCTGTATCAGCAGGAGTATTTCCCCGGGTGTTAACAGTGGTTTCCTGTATAATGTGTATTTTGTCACAATCTTTTTTGCGGTGCTGGCAAAGGGTTGCAAAACACTGGGAATCGCCGAAAATGCTCGCGTGCCTTTTCCAACGCCTGGCGCGAGCACAGCAGCGTCAACGAGTGTTTCCTCGTCTGAATCGGACGAGGAATCGGACGAGGATTCATTTCCGTTATCCTACGTTGGAATTAGCTTACAATGTAGCCAAAATATTACAATCCACATTCCTCTTCATCGAACAAGATTTCATTCCTGTATGCAACCCCAGTTTCAATTCTTGGCCGTGGTCCAATACCAGGAGCTATTGCTTGGGAGGCCTTGCGTTTACGGCTTGCCTGCCCTGCTGGCAGAGGGGCTTGTTGAGAGGATGATTTTCGAACCATTGTAGAGGAAAGACTCGCACAGAAGGTTTGGAAGGGTAAAATTCCAACGCACAGCGTTCAATGCCTTTATTAAAAACTCAAATTGCTAACTAAATCCACCCCCCAAAAAAATCCCGACAACCACCCCCCAAAAAAATCCCAACGACCACCCAAAAAAAAAATCCCAATGAACAGACCCTGGCACAGACCTCTGTGCCTGCCTCCACATACCAACCTTATCCCAAAGCCCTCCATGCCTCATTGGCTACCCTTACTCCTTCATCATGTGCTGCCTGTCGCCTCGCCCTGCGAGTATTCCTATCCGCCGGGGGAGCTGCAGGATCCACTTCCAGCATAGCTCGCATAGCCGTCATTCCGGCAGCGGTCGGACCCCTGGCTAGCACCATTTCCCTGCCATTCTCCGGTTGGGGATCCAGTCCCTGCTGGATATTCCACCCCTCAGAGTCGGAATTGTAGATCTCCTCAGCTGGGTACTTTTCCTGCTCCTTCCTCTTCATTGCACGCAAAGCTCTCTTTTGCCTCTTAATCCGCATCCTGATCTTTAGCTTCCGCGCTTCGAATCCCTCCTGCGTGCGAGGGAATGTACGCTTTGCAAAGCCGGCAAGATTTCGACTCAAAGAGTCGGAATCCTCCGCAGGGTCCATATACTCCTCTGCTGGATCAAGGAAGTCAGCCTCGAAGTATGCACCATCGTCTGCCGGTGGACTGTCCGCAACCGGAGGCACCAAAGCTGGATCCCTATAAAGGATAACTTGTACCCGAACAGGTTTTGACGAGGTTAGCTCTAAAAAGGCTTGCACCTCTTCGTCGGTTTGCAGACGTGTGGCAGGAGGGATTGCGTTGCCTGGGCTTGGGTTCTCTAGTGCCCCATAGATAGCCCGCACCTTCCTCCCCGCTGGGATTCTTTCTCGGATCTTGTCCACAATCTCTAAAAGAGATGCCGATCTCAAAATAGCAACACAGTTGCTCGGAGCTTCATCCCATTTATACTCCCTACTAACATTATCCTGTACCTCATTGCCGCGGGCTGGATCGATGAGGAATAGTCTTACAGGCTTTCGGAAGCCCTCCTGACCATTGTCCTCTGCATTTCGACCAGTTGCGTCGGCCCCCCCAAACTGGACATCTGGAGCATTAGCAGCCAGGTTTGCTACTTGGGCTAATGCGTGCCCCCGCTCTGTGTCTCTGGCCTTTTTGAGCACGTCTTGCAAAATCTTATCGAGAGCAGTCTCAGCTGCTCTTTTGATGGCCGCTGCCCCATTTTGGATTAGGGCAATTCCGGATGCAGGCAGCCCAGTCTCCTGCTGGGCATAGGTTTTGAATTGATGCCAGAGGGCATTACCAGCCTGCCTTTTCCCCGTTATCTCATTAGTCCGTGCCCACCCCTTGACCCCGTTCCTCCATTGGGAGTACCGGGGGTCATGCTCCCCCCACCCCAATAGTGCTTTTGCCTGGCTAACTTCTTGCGCTGCGGATGGCATTTAGACGAACTACGTTGGAATTTTAGATACCCCCGTTAGAAACTATGCTTTAAGAGGTACTTACGTTATTTATGTTGTTAGTTAATTAGGTGTTAACGAAATGGGAAGTGGTGATGGCGGGAAGGTATTCAAGTTGTGATCGCGGGAAGTATTGTGAATAGTTAATGAGAATAATTGATTCACGGATCTATGGGGGTATTTATGGACTCTACGAAGTTGGACATAAGAGTAGGCCATGTTTGCTTGGTCGGCAATCAACATGGCCAGTCACTCCAGTTCTGTATGGCCTGCATAAGGCCATGACCTTTATGTTAATTATTGGACATGTTTGCTTCAAGCGGTCGGCAATCCACATAGCCATCTATGGCCTGCATAAGACTATGACCTGCATAAGACTATGACCTTTGTGTTAATATCTAGCACCTGTGTAACGACTTTCAAAAGCCCTCCAACCTTGTAAGTTGGAATCTGAGTGTACTACATACTTTCTGTTGTGCGTGGATGTTGTGACACTACCGTATTTCGTAGCATATGGTAAACAGAAGTAGAGTGCACAACAGCGAAATACAAATAACCGCGGCACAATAGAAAGTATGCAATACACGCAGATTCCAACTTACGAGGTTGGAGGGCTTTTGCAAGTCGTTTACAAAGGTGCTAGACTCAAGTTATTTGGTAGTGCAATCCCAAATCTAAGCCTGTTTAGAAAGCAGCTTGTACCCCTTCTAGTAAATTTCCTAAGTCAGAAAGACCTAGGACATTGCATATGTATGTGATAGCACTACTACCGAATATTAATAATTCATTTAGAGCCACTGTATCAAGCCCCTGTTGCAGAAGTCATCCGACCACTTAAGTTGGAATCTAAGTGCGCTAAATATGCTGTTGTCTTGTAGATCTTTGTAATACCTAGCGGTACATGCCACTCACATCAATTCCTTCCCAATTAGGTATGAGACTATTGAGACCATAGCACTGACACGGGTTTGATTTGCCCCCCCCCCAAATCTCTTAATACATATAAACCTATTCTCCTCAACATTCGCAATACATTAATTGCTATTATTGACTATTAGCTATTCTGCCACTACTATCATTATGCCTTCACGTCAACCTCGCCAGAAACTGATGTTCCCACCACCAGAGCTATCTCCAAAAGATAGTACTAATAGGTATGTCCTACTTAGCTTAGCAAAGAAACCCCCTTTGGTTGAGAAAGCCCCCCTTTGGTTGAGAAAGCCCCCTTTGGTTGAGAAAGCCCCCCTTTGGTTGAGAAAGCCCCCTTTTGGTTGAGAGCCCCCCTTAGGAGACCCCTTTGGAGTGAGAGCCCTCCCATTAGAGTGAGAGTCCTCCCATTGGAGTGAGAGACCTCCCATTGGAGCGAGAGCTCTCCCATAATTGGAGCGAGAGCCCTCCCATAATTGGAGCGAGAGTCTTAGTCCTAGCTAATATTTTCTTAGTATTAATGAAGACCCAACGAAGACATTATATAGAACACGAAGCCGGCGTAAGCGGATAGCTCCTCTCCAAAGTGTATCGGAATTAACTACCGATGTTGAGGATATGGAGGAGGATATGGAAGTACCACCCACGTCGCCATCACCACATGGTAAGTGAGCAAAGAAACGTTTAGAGTCGGATTATCTATAACTAGCAATGAATTAGAGAACCAAGAAAATATGCCACTCGCAGTCCTATTTCCAACCCCTCCCGTGCCTCCGCCGACCCCAATGCGTCCCCTAACTCCAGTAGCTCCTCCAAATCTAGCTTCTCCTCAATCTGCAAAGTCAAATCAGAGGCAGCGGATAAGACAACGGCTAAGACAACGGCATGCCCGTTGCGAACGTCTACGGAAACGTAGTCAGAGAGGAAGGATGAGGGAGGAAAGGATTGATGATTTGGGCGATGGAAGAGTCAATATCAAGGTTCATGCAGGAAGTGATTCTTTTGTTCAGGTTGGAAATTGTAGTTTTATTAAAGGGGGAGAGCAAACATAATAAACTATGAGAGTGTTCCAACTAGTGAAGTCGGAACTTGTATCCAATGAAGTCGGAACTTGTATCCAGTGAAGTATTGCCTTGGGCAGCCCTGAACTCGGCAAAGAAGTGGCATGGTTGAAGTGAGGGTCATAGATAGGACCTTAACCAAGGATAGGAAGCACCCCAGCCTCATCTTGTTGTTCTTGCCAGCGTGATCGCAGTGGCTTCAGTTGGCTGATCGCGGCGTTGAATTTAGACGCAACAAGATGAAGGTAAGAGCTCTCCCGACTCCAGAGGTAGAGGGCAGTCTCCATGGTAGAGGGAAGTAAGGAAGGATGCGAAGGTTGTGTATTTGGTGTGGGTAGAAGGAAGAAAGTAAGTAGAGAGAAGATTAGGAAGGGGGGTGGGGCCAAGGGTATCGTGCGCAGTCGATCTTGGCAAAATCCAACGCATCACGTCGGATAGGATCCTTTATTCAGTGCAATCGGAGCCTTGGCACTTACGAAGCTTATTCCCTGAGATTCTGTTAATGAAAATATTACACCACAAATCTGTCTCTTACAACATTTTACAACCTCCGTGACGTTTCAAAATGAACAGATACAAAACCCTATGCCAATGGTGCCCACGATTCTATACTTCAGCTGGAGCATATTCAAATCATCTGGAGAAGGTTCATCCCGAAAAAAACGTGAAGGATCTTAATGGGCCACTGCCACCGTCTCGAAAGCGTCGGTTCTCCAACACCAGAGATACTACTAATTTAGATTATGATATAGACGAAGTCAATTTCACAGATATTATATCTGCTGATGTTGATTACTACTCTGATTCATGCCATAGCGAGGGATCTGATAGGGAGGCTCGAACTTTTTGTATTGAACCAAAATCCGATGAGGGAAGTCAGCACATTGATGCAATCACCTATCCACGTGCAGGCAACCCAATACGTCCACATGTATTTCCGGAGGAAGACCGAAACTTCAATTTGTTTGCTCCATTCCGCACCTCAATTGATTATCGACTGGCATGCTTCTTCAATTCTACAAAGACCTCACAGTCAAAGATCGACCAGTTTTTCAAGGATAACCTCTTGAAAGGCCTCAATCCAATGCACGAGGTTCAATTTCGGTCAGCATATACAATGTATAAGCTTATCGACGCAGCGGCAAATGAACCTTCCTGGCACTCAGGAACAGTGAACTACCCATTACTCAAGGGGGTGGCCTTTTATTATCGGAATATTATTGCAGCAGTGAAGTACCTTCTACGCCAAAAGGTTTATGCCAGCGAGATGGCCTGGGGCCCGCGGCAAGAATACGACAACGAAGGGAACAGGGTATATAGTGAGATCCATACTGCACAGTGGTGGGAAGACACTCAGGTGAGCAATTTGTGTGTACTACGTCGGATATCCAACTAACTGAAACGGATAGGCTTTGCTACCTGAAGGCGGGACACTTGTTCCGATTTTACTAGCATCAGATGAAACTCACCTAACGAATTTCTCTGGAGACAAAAAGTTATGGCCTGTTTATATGAGTATAGGCAATATCGGAAGCTCCATACGCAATACACATACGATGCATGCCTGGATACCAATTGCACTACTACCGATTGGCCCGAAACGAATCAACAAAATACCTGGGTATTCGGTAGAAAGCAGGAAATTCAGGCGTTGCAAACCATACACGATGTTTTGGCGCATTTGCTAAAACCGCTATCTGACGTGAGATGTCAGAAAGGCTACGAGATGGTTTGTGCTGATGGGAACGTACGCTTATGCTTTCCTAAGCTCTTTTGTTGGCTCGCTGACCATATGGAAAATGCTACAATCCATGGTATTGCAAACAACCGCTGCCCTTCTTGCACAATTCCGACCGAGAAGCTTGGTGAGTATTCAGGAAGTGGTTATCCAGCTCACTCACATCAAAATTATGCCGCAGCGTACAACGATTCCGATGCTGTCAGTTTGAAAGCAAACGGCGTTAAAAACATCAAAAACGCCTTGTGGTCAGTCCCAAATATAAATCCGCCTGAGCTCGTTCGAGCAGATGTTTTGCACAATATCCTCCTAGGAGTGTTAAATCATTTAATGGATTGGATTCAAGGTTTTCTAGAATACTATGAGCGGATTAATGCATTTGACTATGTCTGGCATCGGTTGCCTCCCTACCCCGGATTTTCAGTTCGACCAAGGGATACCGAGTTGTTTCACAATGGTCGGGAAAGGAAATGCGGAACTTTGGTAAAGTCATTCTTGGAACATTTACCGCGGCGTTGCGTCGGAAGGCCAACCAACCACGGCCCACCGGAGGTCAGGTACAGGAGTTCAACCGAGCAATTCGCTGCGTACGTAGCATCACTGACTTCTATCTCATGACTCAGTATCCTAGTCATACGGATAAGACAGTTTCTTATTTACAAGAATATTTGCGTGTGTTTCATGAAACTAAAGCTGTGTTCTTGAGGTTCCGTGCTGATAAGAAAACAAGAAAGGCTGCTGCAGAAGCACATAAGGATTTGTTGAAGGAACAAGCGGGATCATTGGTTGAAGACCTCAGGGCGTCGGAAAAGGTTAGGATGCGTCAAGAAAATACCTTGCACCGTCGGGAATTGGTGAATGAGATTTTACAAGAAGGGGCGCACTTCAATTTCCCAAAAATCCATTTAATCTCCCATTATGCCGAACAGATTCCGAAGTTTGGGGCTCTAGCTCAATATTCCACGAATATCAGTGAAGCTATGCATAAAGGCCTTAAGGATGCTTACCGTCAAGTAATAGGGTTAATGCAACACCACAGATAGTTACTACCTATACGAGGGATCATACTTTTGCTATGAAGGACTTGACACTTAATCTATGGAACCAGGTTAGGCAAAACGGAGATGTGACGCCAGGTGTCGGAAAACAGATCTACTTGAAGTTGCGGGGGAAAATTGAGTTGGGATTAATATCCAGCCTCGAGGATCTGGAGCGTGTAACTGGCTTGCCAGACCTGGTGCTGACAACGCAAGCGTTTTTAAGGCAGGAAGTTAGAAGCATAGATTCCGACCCTACCGAGCTGTTAGTTCAGGAAATTCGTTCATATGAGGTGCTTCAAATTCCAGTGCCAAAATTCAGTGGAGAAGGGTTCATTTTGTACAATGCTAGATGCACCGAGAAATTTCACAGGAAGGAAAGATACGATTGGATATGGGTAAGGAGACAGCGTACATTGGATGAGGCACCAGTAGGGATGCTGAATGGTCGAATACCAGGACAAATCAATGCATTGTTCAAAGTAATAACTATAGCAGGAATGGTGCACTGGTTGGCGCATGTGAATCTACTTCAATATATTGGGTTGAATGCTGTACAGGGCACGGAAGGGATGGTTCGCGTTGGATTGCCGATGAGTGGGGAAGGGGTTATAGTTAAGATATCACAAATAGAAGGGATTGCGCATTTGATACCATTAGAGCCGGGGGAAAGTTGGTTGGTAAATAATAGAATAGACTTAGAGACATGGATTATGATTTATGATTAGGAAATAATAAACTTATGACCAGTTGAGAGAAGAGCCAAAAAGAACGTGAAGTGTCGGATGTAAAACAGGTGCCAGGCCAATATTAGGAGGGCATATGTGGGGGCGTATAGAGGTAAGCAGAAAATTGTAACACATAGGATGGTATAAAAGTAGTTGATACGTCCGGATACAGATTTGTTTATTTTTTCTATTGAAGTTTGAGGGTGCATATAGGGTGTATGAGAGGCAGTAGGAATTTGGTGGTGTTCGAGGTGTAGAGCATATATTTTAAGGATGCGCATGGGGTGCATGAGTGGGAGCAGAAATTTTGTAGTATGAACAGGGTGCATGAGAGGTAGCAGGAATTTGGTGGTGCACCAGGTGGAACAAAACTAGTTGCTGCGTCATGATGGAGAATTTTTTTTGCTGATGCATGAAGGCACTGAGCGGGTGAAAGAGCTTGGTAGCTCATCTTTGAAAATGTTTGTATGACTCTTCATTAATGAGGTATAATATAGCTAATGAATTCATTATATAGAAAAGATATTATGAATCTAAAGTGGGGATTGGGGTCAGCAGACCTACGGGCACTTCCACATGGCAAGCTGTTTAAGGATGATATTCTTCATGCTTGTAGTTTATTAAAGGAACGCAGATGGTTATTTGAACAGCTGCATGTAGTCGATAGTAAGAAGGAGCAAAGATAGGGATTAGTTTTTGCTCATCCTACAAGGCTTTCAATACTGCAAAGGCGAGGCTGGTTTACGCAATTTGATGCTACACATAAGCTCAATCGATAGGGTCACAACATGTTCTCATTTCTTGTTCGTAATGAGCATAATATATGGATTCCGACCATGCACTTGGTTGTTGAGCGAGAGAATGGAGATATCATTGCTGAAGGATTAAGGCATATTAAGCAGTAGTATAGTAGTATGTATGAATTTTAGCAAGACCTCTCTCTATATGAACCTGCCATATGAACCCTCTATATAAACCTGCCATATGAGACCGCCAACCCCCGAATAGCCTAGAATATCCTAGATTAAGCTTATACTAATGTCCATTTAGGTAAATGGCAGCCATGTTATATCATGACCGATGATTCTGCAATCGAACAGCGTACAATCCGCCTGGCATTTCCAGGTCTCAATGCGGGTGAGCAGGAGGTAGCTCATCTTCTTTGTTCAGTTCATTCCAACCGAACGCTCCTCCGGCGACTTGGCTCTAATGCCCACAAGTCTATATACCAGCTTCTCAAGCATGCTATGTACTACTTCATTGAGATCAAAAATCGTGAGCTGTGTGAAGAGGCAATTGCAGCTGCTAACGAAGAAACTGCAAAATATATTCGCACCTACTAGCTTCAGAATGCACCTAAGTGGGTAATGTATGCTCGGCAGCATAGCCCTTTCCTCCTTCAAGCCACTACTACAAACGCCTGTGAGGTATGGCATTGCAAGCTGAAGTCTGGTGCAGGGCTATCCAAAGGGCAAGTGGCATCGCATGGAATTTATGGCATGATTTTAAATATCATGGATACTGTGAATGATGTTGACAACCGAGCTAAACTGGCCAAAAGTCACTTCCAAAATCGCAAACTTGCTATTTATACAAAACAGTATGCAGAAATAGGTCAGCTGCCAGTTCCTATTCAGAAATTACTTGCCCGTGAGCTTGATGCTGTTGAGGAGCGCATAGTGAAGGGAAAGGAGTTGCCTAGGTTTGATGAGAATTTACGGTGTCATTGCAAGTTTCATAGACAATACTTGCTTCCATGCCGATACATCTTCCATCTTGATACTGAAATCAAAGTGTTGACTCCAGCACAGTGGAAGGGGTACTTGATGATGTTTGAGGAGTGTAGTATGGAAGTGTATGAGACTATGGGCACTGTATGGGTTGAAAATGAGTGTAGTAGGCGAAATGCTGAGAGAGCAAATATTATTAGTCAGGTACGAGAAAGCTTTGAGCAGGTACAACAGCAGCTCTATTCAACATATGAGTTGATGGATCAGCTTAACCTAGATGACAATACAGTACAAAGTCAGCGAATGGAAGAATGGACTAATCATGTACAGGTCACGTTAGGTAGTCTGACAAGTGTTCGTGCTGAAGATATTGTAAATAGACATAGGCCATGGGAATTGTAAATAGGAATAGACGGGAATAGATGTGGTGATGCCTTGTCATGACGAGCCCCTTTTCTGCATTCTAAAACAGCTAGATATCTATGCTGCTGCTTTTCCTTTATGAGATAGTAAAATTATTAGCGTGTTCTGCTTGAGACCCTTCCG
>WHUX01000436.1:0-27391 GCA_015179025.1 Terfezia claveryi | reverse complement strand
TGCAGCTGTTGTTCTGTATACTTTGGCATTTCTGTATAGGGGGCACCTTGGTGGTGTTGCCCTGGCATCCGTGATTCGACTGATATAGGTTGGGTACCATTCTGTTTTTAGGGGGTGTACTGCGGCTAGGGAAATGCTGAGGAGGCAGGAGCAGATGTATGTCTTAAACAGTGTTCACTAGATGGTGACTGTGCACTACTAGGCTTGCAAGGGTACCTGTTTTTGACCGTTATCTCGTTCAGACCACGATAATCAACACACAACCGAAGAGAGCCGTCAGATTTCTTCATGAACAGTACAGGAGCACCCGCTGGGGAAGAGCTGTGCCGAATGCAGCTCTTATTCAAGTTCTCTTTCAGGTACTTCTTCAGGGCCTCCAATTCTACTCGGACATTCCGTAAAGGGGCCCATAGGGGGGGGTCTTACCCTCTAGCAGCGGAATTGTGTGGTCATATGGTTGGTAGGGTGCTAGCTTCTCTACGGCTTTTTCCGAGAACAGATCAATGAACTCGTGATATTCATCCGAGACCATGGCCTTCCACTCCTCCTTAGGCTGCATCTTGTTGATTTCCAGGTTCACCTCATGTATAGACAGGACATGAGCCTTCAGCTTGTGCCTCCTGGTGAGGTAAGCGAAAGCCCCTGCCCCAATAAAGCTAACATTGAGGGACTTTGGGGTCGCTAGGGGGACAGAGGGGACAGGGGAAACAGGGGGAACAGGGGAAACAGAGGGAATAGGGGGAACAGGGGTAACTGGGAAGTGGGCATTATTGATATGCGCGGGCTGGTGTACCACCTGGGCTGGGTGGATTATCAGGGGTGGTAATGCGCATAGCTCCATGATGGTGATTTTTGGACCTCCAAAGTTTTTTCTGCAATAATGGCTGTTGAATTGCAAGGTGTACGAGCCGAAGCTGACTGACACATCGTGCATTCTGAGCAAGGGGATCCTAAGCACAATTGGATATTTTAGTTTGGTCACAAACATTGAGAGGTCCTCCGAATGGTCTCCAATAGCACTGGGCAGATACGCGAGGTCAGTAATAGCCCCAGAAGAGATAGGGCGGCCATCAGTAACGTCGAGAAGGCTGGGGGTCTTTAACTTTGAGGTTGTTATGGAATTTATTCTGACGAAGACCTAATTAATAAATGTAATTCCTGAAGCACTACAATCGATGAGAGCTAATGTTACAACTATTTTACTATTGAATTTAACAGTTATTGGTACTACAAAATGCTCGCCAAACAAGTGAGATTGATCAATAGACATAGGTGCAGGCAAAGAAAATGCAGACAAAGATAAATGGCCCTGGGCAGGTCCCTTGCTAGTGTCAGTAACTAGGCAAGGGACAGGGCTTTTCCTGACTCATCAACCTCTTCGATCCTAGATTGGAGATGGTGTGTGCGGCCATCGAGCGGTTTTTGCAGAGGGGACATGTTGCGATAAAATGGTCCCCTTTTTTGCATGCTATGTATAGCCCGTTCATCGGGCGGCGATCTCTCTCCTCCTGGGTTAACCGTGGCCTACCTGCGGATAGGTCCATAGGCGTGGCACCACCCGCCATAAGAGAGGGGTACGTGGGTTTATTGGCCGAGGCCGGAACTTGGACAGGCTTAGGAGTTGGTTGCTGTTGTGGTGGTTGCTGAGGTGAGCGGGTGGCAGGGCGGAAGGTAGAGTGGTGTTTCAACCTAGCCATCCGTTGTTCCACCTTGGATGCCTGGTCGATTAATTCATCGAGACTCTTGGTCTCTGGGAGGGTGACCATAGCTTGTTGAAGCTTGTCATTCAGTCCCTCCTGGAACTGCTCGAGCTTTGACTGGTTGTTCCACAATACTTCTGCTGCCAGCCTGGAGAACTCTGCCACATATGTGGACAGATCCGAATTACGTTGTTTCAGGGCTCGGAGGGCTCGGCTAGCCGTGCCCACGGCATTGGGGTCCCCAAAAGCCCTATCCAGAATAGCGAAGAGTACCAAGATGCCATTCAGCTTAATCTCAGTCTCAAGGACATATGGCTGGATTTAATCTACTGCCTTATCCTCCAGCAGGGCAAAGACATAAGCCAATCGGTATTGCTCGGATGGGAATCTGGCTGAGTCCCAATAGATTTGAGATTTACCGAGTTCTTCCAGGCTCGGAGGCGAGCTCTATCCCCATTAAATTTGGGTGGGGTCGGAATACTTTCGGTTTGGCAGTTGGTGTGGAGGGTGGAGTTGCCGACATAGCGGCCATAGCCCAGTTGAGGGTCTGGATTATAGTTCGCTCGTTGGCCAGAGTGATGGTAGCATTGTCGAGGTCGTTTTGGAGTACTGTGATTTCTTCATCGGCGATCTTAGTTTTCGTGTAGCCCTGGCCAAGCTATTGCCGAGTTCGGCCCTGATGGATCCATGGCCTCGAAGATGTCGATGACTCTCGGCGATAGGCATTCAATTCGTTCGGGCCTAAAGGTATAGGGGAGTTCCTCTAGGTTTGAAACCTGACAGCGGGTAGAGGGGTTCTGACATGACAGATACCAGTTGGTCGAGAAGATCCAACATAGTGTAACACGCTCTAGGGACAAGGCGACCAAGGGGTACACCGGAGCAGTGCAAGGGGAATGCACATGTAGAAGCGCTATGTGTGTGATCTGGGGAAAGGCTAGGGCAAGCAAAGGCAGGGCTAGAGTAACACATATGTAAGAATGCTACGTGTGTGACGGGGAAGGCTGGGATGGGGCAAAGGCAAGAGGCAAATAGAGGCAGAGGGCAAGGGGATGAGACACGTGGAGGCAGTTGCTACGTGTGTCAGAGGGAGGCAGCTGTGCTGCAGAGCTGTTTATGAGATAAGGGGGTGCACAAGGGAGGTGCACAAGCGTTGGGAGAGGCAAGGTCCTATATTGGATATACAAGACGTTGGATAGGGATCCAACGAGAGGGCGGAGAGAACAAGCTATATATACAGGCTTCCTTCCTGGCCAAGGCCAATGGAAGGAATAAGGTTCCCAAGACCTCTTATCTCGGGAACAGATATAACAATGATATCAATCAACAATAACGAGAGTCGGATGGAATCCCGTCTGACTCTCAAACCCGGCTAGGAAAGGATGGTTGTGACAGGTTCTATGGTTGTGGGAAACCTTCAAGAGTGGAACCCCACTCTTGAAAGTACCTTAAAGAGAAGGGCAGCCTCACCCAAGTGTAGGGATGAGGCAGACAACAAGAAGGTGCACTTTCAGCCTCATTCTCCTTCAGAAGCCTCATCTGCATTCTCTGTCAGCACCCTTCCTAACATCTTCCCTAAGGATCTAATCCTCCATCTTCCTCCAACAAAACTCAGTCCCAAAAGTTTTGTTCCCAATATGGTAAAGTAGGCCATAAAGATTCCCAATGCAATAATAAAGATCTTGGTATTAATCTTTGTGACAAATGTTGAGCATTTGGATATTTCAAAGAAGAATATCCTAGACACAATAAGTTTCCTCCTCCCAAATTCACCAACTGCATGGAAACCACTCACTTGAGCAACAAGTGCCCCCTTAACAACAAACTCTATCCACTATCAACTGAAACCATTAAGAAATGCAGTATATGTAACCAAAATGGCCACTGGTCTCATCTATGCCCAAGACTCCTAAATGTCACTACCACAGGAGAAAAGGTCATACCAAAATACAAGTATTGTCTTAGTTACCATAACCTAAACAAAAACTTTATCAGCTCCTATAATACTAGGAAAAATAATCTCAAGGCCCTCAATAAGCCCTTCCACAATAGTGACCACCTAAAAAAAGCACTAGGAGTCCGGAATGATAATAAAAAGAGCATGGAACCAGATTTGGTAATTGCTGAGTGGATAAGAGATCATGAGTTGGAATGGCATTATGGAGAAGAGATTGAAAAAGATACAGTATTTGGACCACTGTACTTAAGAGTTAAGAAAGGTGAACAAGTGCCAATAGCAAAGTTACAGGATGGATTCATGTACCTGCTGAAGAGTTTTACTTAGAAGATAGTCATTCTTAACGGACTACAAGTTAAAGGTAACCCTGCCTCTGAAGCTCTTATCCAATAAGTACATCTTTTCGGATTTTTATAAACAGGTTGAAGAATTTGTGAGGAGTTGTAAAACCTGCCAAATCACTCAGGGATCCACACAGAAACTCCCTAGATTTCTTACTTCTCTGAATGTACCTACCAGGCCATAAGGTAGTATGGCTATGAATTTTCTTAGTATGGAACCTATTATGATTTCATGTACTGAATTTACTCTTGGTTATAGAACTCCTAAAGATGATAAGCCTTATATGTTATTATTTCATAAGTTATTAGTCATGACTGACAAGCATTCTGATTTTACATTCTTACTACCTGTTGCAGACAATATTGACACATTAGGAGTTATTGATATCTTTGAAAGATTTATTAAGTCTAATGTGGGTTTTCCTTATGAAATTGTTTCTGACCAAGACCCTTTGTTTATATCTACTACATTTTAGGATTGGATGTAGAAGAATGGAATTATACATAAAGCATCTTCCACATATCACCCCCAGACTGATGGGATAAGTGAAAGAAAGAATAGGACAATTATTCCTATGTTTGCAGCTAAAAAGCTAGAACAGGGAATGAATTGGGTACAAGCCACACCTTCTGATTAAACAGAGGTGAATGCAAGAGTTAGTGCTACAAGAGGACTTTCCCACTTCTTTACCAAGCTAGGATACTAGCCTAATTTGTCTGCACCTATCCTACCTCACCCTATACCTACCTATTCAAACCCTACAACCAGATTTTACCAGGTTGCTGAAAAACTTATTAAGGCAAAAAAGTACCAAATTCAGCAAGCCAACAAATACAGAAGAGCCTCTCCTGGTTACCAAGTCAATGATCAGGTGATGCTATCAACAAAAAACCTACCAGCAAGGTACCACTCCTCCAAACTATCCCCTAAATGGATAGGCTCCTTCACCATTACCAAATATTCACCATAGAGTCAAAATGCTAAACTTGACTTCACTGACTTCCCTGACCTCAATAACACCAACAATTCCTTCTAAACTTCACTTCTGAAACCCTTCTTCCCTAATCTAATACTACTGTTCCCTTCTAGGACTCTAGAACAACCAGGACCAGTTAAGGAAGATAGGTATAAGGTAGAAAGAGTATTGGAATTTAGGTCATAACCTAGAACAGGAAAGTTGCAGTATAAGGTGAAATAAAAGGGATAGCCTCATGAGTATGATGAGTGGGTATATACTGATAGTGTTGATGAGTCATTAAAAAAGCAATTCTGGTTGAATAGGAGTAAGCAAGCAACTTACAAAAAGAGAAAGGTTGGTAAGAATAAGCTTGGAAAAAATAAGATAAGAAAAGAAACTTTGGAAATGATTAATAACATCAGGAAAGAAAATAGTTTGTCTCCAGTGTCTCTAGAGACAGTAATGCTACTGGAGACAAGATGTGTCTCCACGATTGGCAGAATGTCTCCTAGTGTCTCCTGGAGATACTGGGAGACACCAGGAGACACATAGGAGACACTCAGGAGACACCCAGGAGACAAAAAAGACATAAAAGACATAGGAGACAACCCTGTCTCCTGAAGACACCACTTGGCGTCCCGATGCCACTTTTTTCTTGCTGATGAAAGAAAGGAAGAAAGTCTTTACTTCCCCTGTCTCATCTAATGCAGTCAAAATTGATAAAGACAAAGGTAAAGAAATGGACCTACCCCAATAGATACTTGAATATTTCGTTAAAGAAAGGTCAGTTGAAAAGGATTTCAAGGAGGGGTATGATAATATTAGGTATGATACAGGAGCAAGTAGTAGTAGTATCTATATGGATAGGAACAATAGGTATTATAGATTGAATGTTAACTACTAATGTATATAAATCCAGATACTGTTTATTTCTTAGGATAGAGTTTTTATCTAAACAGGGAGGCATGTAAGGAAGTGGCTTACTCATACCCTATGACTAACCCTCTCTCTCACAAATGTATTTCTTATGTATTTTCTTATTTAGCAAGCATCTTAAAACATATAATATTTAATGTGCTATCTGCCTTGCTAATATTTCACATGTTATCATATGCTTTTACATATTATCACATGCTTTCACATATTATCACATGCTTTCACATGTATAAGTCAGAGAGAAGACTTAACCTATTTTGTACTAGATAGTATTTGGAAGTACTATCTAGAAGTTTCTATGATATTAATTTCAAATCATGTAAGGTTCAGATGATAGTATACTACCTTAGCACTGCTCCAGCACTGCCCCATTGGAAACACATATAGTCCCCTAAATTTCCCTTCAGTTGGACAGATAGTTAGAACTCAGAACATAGTTAGAGTACAATCAATATAGAAGTTCCACTGGTTAATCTTCTAAATGCCTTTAGCACTCCTATACTACTTTACCTATTACAGTAATCTTATGCTACTAGTAATAACTTTAATAGTGAGATTAAATAATATACTATTAGTAATCTCTTTGTAGTATACATTACTAGCCTAAGATTATCTGATTAAATAAGATCCTTATCTTATCTAATTTGATCTTCCAGTCCCCTTAACAATACATTACAGTAAGTCATACTATCAACTAGGAGAAGAGGGGGGAGTGCATGCTTATGATGCAACATTTGTGGTTTCACCTAGTGGATATATAGATAATGAGCTTAGATTGGAGTTTATTAAACACTTTAATATTCACACATAAGTGAGCACACAGGCTTATAAGCAGTGAGCACAATTGCTCATTATTGATAGACATGCATCACATGTTGCCTACTACCATAGAACTTCCCATAGTAAATTCCATATGCTGTGGATGCTTATAAAGTAGTAGAAGGTAGTAGAAGGCTAGTCCTTTAACCGAGAGGCTTAGTTGCATAACATAGTAGTAATATAGGAAATACAAAAGTATATAATCAATTATATAAGAAATGAAACAACGTTCTCCGTTATATGAAGGCCTGATCAATAAATGCAATTCCTGAAGTACAACAATCTATGAGAGCTAATATGACCACTATTTTACTATTAAATTTAACAGTTATTGGTACTACAAAATGCTCGCCAAACAAGCAAGATTCATCAATAGACATAAGTGCAGGCAAAGAAAATGTAGACAAAGATAAATTACTTTGGGCAGGTCTCTTACTAGTGTCAGTAACTAGGCAAGGGACTCCCCTTTTTCTGACTCTTCAACTTCTTCAATCCGTGATTCGGATATGGTATAGTCAGCTAAGGAGTGGTTCTTGAGGAGGGAATATACTGCAATAAAGTAATCCCCTTTCCTATAGGTGATATACAACCTATTGTTGCAGTAATATTCCCTCTCTTTTTGTCTCAAGCAGGGCCTTCCTGATGATAAATCTATGAGGGTGGTGCTGCCAGCTATAAGGGACAGGTGGGCTGGCTCATTGGCCATTACTTAGGTCTGAAAGCTCAGGTTCTAGAGTCATAGTTGCTATGTTTGGATCTGAGGGTGCTGTACTCTTACAGGCCAATAGGTACTGGAGGCGCTAGTCTGGGCTCTCAACCTAGCCAATTTTTACTCTATTTTTGATGCTTGATCAATGTATTTGTTGAGAGTTTTAATATCTAGAGATTGCAAGAGGGCCTTTTTGAGCCCAATATTAAGGCCTTCCTCGAATTGTTTCAGCTTTACCCAATTGTTCTATTCCACCTCTACTGCGAACCTTTAGAATTCAGCCACATATGCTGAGAGGTCATGTCCTCTCTGTTTTAGTTCTCAGAGAGTACAAGTTGTCGTAACTATGGAATCTGGGTCTCTAAAAGTATGCTTGAGGATTATAAATAAAGCAGTAATATCAGGGAGGTTGAAGTAGTCATCGAGCATATAAGGTTGGACTTGGTCCAAAGCTATGCTCTCCCGTTGTTCAAAGATATAGGCTAATCAATGCTGAAGGGTAGAGAACTTGGTAGCATCTCCATTCAGTTTGATTTTGATGGAATTTTCCCAGGCTTTCAGATGAGTTCTGTCACCATTAAACTTTGGTAGAGTGGGGAGATCCTGGGTCTTAGGTGCTTAGGGTCCTTGGAGTGCTGGAGCTGCTTAGCATCCAATCATGTCCAAGGTCTTATTCAGAGTCTGGATGGTTCTTCTTTCATTGATTAAGTCATTCTAGGCAGTCACGAGGTTACTTTGGCAGGAGGTGAGGTCAGCCTAGTATAAGAGGAGGTCTTCGGTGTATATGGTGACCTCATCATTAGTTCTAGTCTGTTTTTGTTGGCTTTTATGTATGGCTGATTACAGCTATTGGCCTAAAGCATCTATGGCAAAGTATATGTCAATAATAGTCTAGCGATAACAGCCAAAGTCGGCCTAGTTTATGGGAATAGGCAGGGCTTGCCAGGCTCGAAACCTGGTAGTAAAAGTGGAGTCTTAGGTAGCTATTAAGTGTATTAGTTGATCAAAGTGATCCAACATAGTGTAACGTGGGTTCTAGAGATAAGGCGACCAATGGGTATGCTAGAGAGAAGGCAGAGGTTAGGGCAAGACATACGTAGGAATACTACATTTGTGACTAGGAGAAGGCTAGGATGGAGCAAGGGCAGAAGGCAAGAGGCAAAGATAAGAGACACATAGAAGTAGTTGTGATGTATGTCGGAGGGAGGCAGCTGTACTGCAGAGATGTTTCATAAGACAAGGAGGTGCATAAGGGAGGTACACAAGCACTATGAGAAGCAAGGTCCTGTATTGGGTATACAAGACATTGGATAGGCATCTAATGATAGTGTGAGGGACAGAGGCTATATATACCAAATTCTGTTAGGGCAATGGAGAGAATAAGCTTCCCAAGATCCCTATTACGGGAGCTAAGCAAGGTAACAATAATCCATCACCTACAATCGCAGGTAATAATAAAGACACAATAGCAATAACCTATCACCTGCAATTGCAGGTGATGACAGAGACAACAATGGCAATAACCTATCACCTGTGATTGCAGGTAGTGACAAAGATAATAATAGCAATAATCCATCACCTGCAATCATAGGTGATGATAAAGACAACTGAGTATACGGTTGTAATATATAGTCCTCTAAATTTCCCTTCAGTTAGACAGATAGTTAGAACTTAGAAGATAATTAGAATACAATTAATATATAAGTTCTACTAGTTAATCTTTAAGTGCCTATACTACTTTACTTATTACAGTAATCTTATGTAGTGTGCCCATCAGCCCGAGTCGAGGCTAGTTTGCCAACTATTTGTCCTACTCGATGTCGACTTGCACTGATGGCAATCTATAAGAAGCCAGCTCGCGCTGACTCGCCGCCTACTCGCGAGTACTTGCCAAGCCCTTTTGTTATGGGGAACAGGCTAGCATCCTAGCTTTGCCGGCCATATATACATAAAATTCGTGCATTCGCGGCTTATATATACTTATATATAAGCTGCGAATACTCGAATTTCATATATATATATAAGCCGCGAATGCATGATTTCCATGTATATGTAGGTGGCGAAGGTAGGCTACAAGCCTATTCCGCGTAACGAAAAGGCTTGGTGAGTACTCGTCGGCTACTCGGCGCTGGCCCGAGTATTCCAGAGAATCGTGTAGCTGACTCGCCGGGTTTGAGGGTTGGACGAAACTCGGCCATCGGCACGAGTCTTGGCGAGTCGGCGTGGGGAAAACTCGACTCTGTGCGCACGCTAATCTTATGCTACTAGTAATAACTTTAATAGTAAGACTAAACAAAATACTATTAGGAATCTACTTTGTAGTATATATTACTAGCCTGAGATTATCTAATTACATTAGATCTTAATCTGATTTAATCTGATTTTCTAGTCCCTGTCACAACCGTCCTTTCCTAGCCAGGTTTGAGAGTCGGAGGGGATTCCGTCCGACTCTCATTATTGTTGATTGATATCGTTGTTATCTCTGTTCCCGAGATAAGGGGTCTCGGGAACCTTATTCCTTCCGGTGGCCTTGGCCAGGAAGGAAGCCTGTATATATAGCTTGCTCTCTCCGCCCTCTTGTTGGAGCCCCATCCAACGTCTTGTATACCCAATACAGGATCTTGCTTCCCCCAGCGCTTGTGCACCTCCCTTGTGCACATCCTTGCCTCGAACCTACAACTCTGCAGTACAGCTGCCCCCCCTTGACACACGCGGCAACTGCCTCCGCGTGTCTCGTGTCCCTTGCCCTCTGCCTCTCTTGCCTCTTGCCCTTGCCCCCCCCGTCTCAGTCTTCCCCTAGTCACACACGTAGCGTTCCTATGTGTGTCTTACTCTAGCCTTTCCCCAGATCACACACATAGCGCTCCTACGTGTGCGATTGCCCCTTGCCACTTCCCCGGCGTACCCCTTGGTCGCCTTGTCCCCCAGAGCCCTCGTTACACTACGTTGGATCTTTCAGACCAACCGGTACGATGTCCGCGAACATTCCACTACCCACCAATAGATTCGTAGCCTGGAGGGCGACTCCGATCCCATCAGACCCGACAGAACTATCAGCATACCGACGAACTGTAATCGAGATATTCACAGATACTTATGCCATCGGCGAACAACAAGGAGCGGACCTTCAGAAAGCCGAAAGGCGAATCCGAGAAGCTGAAGATGAAATAACCCTCCTCCAAGAAGATGCAGCAGAGGACAGGATAACCATCCAGAGACTGACTCACGCTTTGGACCTGACCGATGGTCCAAAAAACCAGAAAACACAAGACCTACCCACCCCGCCCAAGTTTAATGGGGACCGGGGCCGGCTACGAGCATGGAAAAACTCTGTGCAGATAAAACTCTCTGGGGACTCGGCGAAGTTCCCCACCGTCCACCACCAGCTCTCATATGTCTATGGCCTACTGGAGGGTAAGGCCATGGACCAGGTACAGCCCTTCGTCAAGGCCACGGGGATTGATCTGGTAGACATCCCAGCACTAATGGCAATCCTAGACCGAGCCTTCGGAGACCCGGATCCTAAAGGAACCGCCAGCAGGGCCCTGCGAGACCTCAAGCAAAAACACAACGAACTATTAGCCTATGTTGCTGAGTTCTCCAGGCTAGCAGCAGAGCTCAATTGGAATGACGAAGCCAAGCTCGATTAGTTCAAAGACGGGCTTACCTTCGAGCAGAAAAAGGCTCTGGTTTACTGCCCACCGACCAAGACCCTGGAGGGACTTATTGAACAAGCTAGCTGGGTGGAACAGCAGACAGCGGCACTGAGAGCCCCCCAAAAGACACTCCTGACCTCGACTCCCCGTACACCATTTCTGACAGCACGCACCCAACAACAACAACAACCCACACCAGTCAACAAGCCTGCACACCCCTCCCTGGTAGCGGGTGGGGCTGCCCCATGGACCTGTCAGCAGGTAGACCTCGTCTTACCCAGGAGGAAAGGGACCGTCGCCGCACTCAGGGTTTGTGCATTGCATGCGGAAAGGGGGACCATTTTATCGCGGCATGTCCCTCCGCAAAAACCGCTCGATGGCCGCCCACGCCATCTCCGAATCCAGGATTGAAGAGGTGGATGAGTCGGGAAAAGCCCTGTCCCTTGCATAGTCACTGACACTAGCAAGGCACCTATCCTGAGTCATTTGTCTTTGTCGTCTTTCTCTGTTCCTGCATCTATGTCTGTTGACGAATCTCGCTTGTTTGGCGAGCATTTTGTAGTACCAATAACTGTTAAATTCAATGGTAAAACAGTGGTAACATCAGCTCTCATAGATTGTGGTGCCTCAGGAATAGCCTTCATTGATCAGACCTTTGTCAGTAAAAATTCGATACCAACAGCCAAGCTAAAGACCCCCCGCCTTCTTGATGTCATTGATGGCCGACCTATCTCTTCCGGGGCTATTACCGACCTCGCATGCCTACCTAGTGCCATTGGAGACCATTCGGAAAGCCTCCCCATGTTTGTAACCAAGCTCAAATACCCCATTGTCCTGGGGATCCCTGGCTCCGAATGCATGATGTCTCCATTAACTTTGGCTCTTACACCTTGAACTTTAACAGCGGGTATTGCAGAAGCACTGCGGTGCCCACAGACTGCCGTTAAAGGATTATGTGCCCTACCACCCCGATAGAGGATCCTAGCCAGGTGATGGCAGAAACCCCCCCACTAAAACCCCTCGATATCAACTTCATTGGAGCAGGGGCCTTTGCTTACCTTACCAGAAGGCACAAGCTGAAAGCCCATACTCTATCAATCTGCGAAGTTAACCTGGAAATCAATAAGCTGCGGTCCAAGGAAGAATGGAAGTCCATGGTGCCAGGTGAATACCACGAATTCATTGACTTGTTCTCTGAGAAAGCCGCGGAGAAGCTTGCCCCCCATCGACCATACGACCATACAATCCCGCTGGTAGAAGGTAAGACCCCCCCTTATGGACCTCTCTATAGGATGTCCCGGATGGAACTGGAAGCTCTAAAAAAGTATCTGGAGGAAAACCTCAACAAGAGCTTCATTCGCCACAGCTCCTCCCCAGCGGGTGCCCCGGTGCTGTTCGTGAAGAAGTCGGACGGCTCCCTTAGGTTGTGCGTGGATTATCGCGGCCTGAATGAGATTACAGTAAAAACAGGTACCTCTTGCCCCTGATCCAGGAGACATTAGCCAGGCTCTCCAAGGCCAAATGGTTCACCAAATTGGATTTAAGAGGGGCTTACAACCTGGTACGGATCGCCGAGAGGGAGGAGTGGAAAACTGCCTTCTGGACGCGATATGGCCATTTTGAGTATAATGTGATGCCTTTCGGCTTAACCAATGCCCCCGCCTCTTTTCAGCACTTTATCAATGATACTCTGCGGGACTTTCTGGACATATTCTGCACCGCCTACCTGGACGATATCCTTATTTACTCGGATACCCTAGCAGAACACAAGATCCACGTCCGACAAGTGCTGGAGAAGCTGGAGGGAGCTGGGTTATATCTGAAGCCGGAAAAATGCGAGTTCCATGTGCAGAAGGTCAAGTATCTGGGGCTAATTATCACCACGGAGGGCATCCAGATGGACCCTGCGAAGGTTGCTGCGATCCAGGAGTGGGAAACTCCAGCCAACCTCAAGGATATACAGGCCTTCCTGGGTTTTGCTAACTTCTATCGCCGGTTCATTCTGGGATATTCGAAGATCGTGGCACCACTGACAGCATTAACCAAGACCAAGGGCATGGAAAAGGGCCAACGCTTCCAGTGGGGTCTGGAAGCCCAATCTGCCTTCGAGAAACTCAAGGAAGCCTTCTGCTCAGCCCCGATCCTGGCCCACTTCGACCCCGACAGCGAGTGTATCGTAGAAACAGATGCCTCCGACTATGTGTCCGCCGGAATCCTGTCTCAGCATGTGAACGGCATCCTCCACCCAGTGGCATACTTCTCAAAAAGCACTCTCCGGCGGAGTGTAATTATGAAATCTATGATAAGGAGTTAATGGCCATTGTGCGAGCATTCGAGGAGTGGAGGCCACACCTGGAGTCAGCCAAGGGGATCATTGAGGTGCTATCCGATCATAAGAATCTTGAGTACTTCACCACCACTAAGCTGCTGAACCGACGGCAGGCTAGGTGGTCGGAGTTCTTATCTCGATTCAACTTCAAGATCAAGTATCGGCCTGGAAAGGCTGGTGGGAAACCAGACGCACTGACCAGGAGATCAGGAGATCTCCCTAAAGGGGGGGATGAAAGGCTAAAGTACCAAAATCAGGTGGTACTGAAACCTGAAAATCTCAACCTGGCGGCCACTAGCCATGCTGATGCTGATGCTGATGCTGATGCTGATGCTAATGCTACTGATGCCGATGCTGATGCTGATGCTGATGCTGATGCTGATGCTGATGCTGATGCTGATGCTAAAGCTGAAGCGAACCTAGGAGCAGATCTCCTTCTGCGGATACAACGGGCATATGCAGAGGACGACCTGGTTAAGGATATAATCGCTGCAGTGGAGTCTGGACAGCGCTGTCACACCAAGATTTCCCTAGCCAAGTGCACCACTCAGGACAGCCTCCTATACCACCTAGATCGGCTCTATATACCTGAAGGAGAGCTGCGGATGCAGCTGATCAAGGAACACCATGATACCCTGGCTGCAGGTCATCCTGGAGTAGCTAAAACATTAGAGCTGCTAGCTAGGCAATATACGTGGATTGACCAACGGAAGGAGGTAGAGCGGTACATACGGAATTGCCATGTCTGCAAGCGTGCCAAACCCACCCGCCACGCTCCGTATGGTACCCTGAAGCCCCTGGAAGTCCCAGAACAACCCTGGCAACACCTGACTATGGACTTCGTCACCGGATTGCCGGAAGACTTGGGATTCAACGCCATCTTGATGGTAGTGGATCGGTTAACAAAAATGAGGCATGTGATACCCTGTCGAGACACCTGCTCGGCCCCCGAATTGGCATCCCTCTACCTGGATAATGTCTTCCATTACCATGGCGTCCCAGCGTCGATTGTCTCAGACCGTGGCCCTCAGTTCGTCGCCGACTTCTGGAAAACATTCTGTGAGCTGTTGGGTATTAAAGTACACCTGTCTACGGCATACCACCCTCAGACTGATGGCCAGTCAGAACGTATGAATGCCATCATAGAGCAATATCTGAGGGCGTACATCAATTACCAGCAGAATAACTGGGTTTCATTGCTGGCCACCTGCAAATTCTCCGCCAACAACCACTTCTCTGAGACCCTGAAGACCTCCCCATTCCTGGCCAATTATGGCTGGCACCCTTGGTTCATAGACTCCCTGGCACCTCTGCGCAAGGCCAGGGAGAACGCCCCAGCTAAGGAGTTCGCCACTCAGATTTCTGAACTTCACTCTACCCTGAAAGCCGAGCTGGGATATGCGCAAGCCAGGCAAGCTGAATATGCCAATGGATCACGGTTGCCAGCCCCCAAGTATCAGCCAGAAGATAAGGTGTGGCTCTCCAGCCGGCACTTCCGGACAGAACGGCCATCTCGCAAGCTCGACTACAAGTTCCTGGGTCCATTCGAGGTGTTGGCTGCTGTGGGCACTCATACCTATCGATTGAGGTTCCCCAAGGACATCAAACGCCACCCGGTTGTACACGTATCGGAAATTGAGCCAGCGGCTGACGATCCCCTCCCAGGGCAGAAACACCCCCCTCCCCCTCCTGTGGTGATCGAAGGTGAGGAGGAATGGGAGGTAGAGGAAGTGCTGGACTCTCGAAGAAGGTATGGGCACCTGCAATATAAGGTCAAATGGCTGGGAGATGAGGAGATGACCTGGCAACTAGCGGAGGACCTGGAAAACGCCCCTGACCTGGTCACCCTATTCCACCAGCGTTACCCTCTCAAGCCTCGCCCCGCTGAATGATATTTTTGTCTTGTCTTCGTTGATTTGGAGTTGGAATTATGATTGTTGTTTCTATTGTTGTCAGGTTGTTCGGAGTTGGGGTCTTTGTCCTTACCTTGTTGTTGTTGTTGTTGTTTCCTGTGTTGATTTTGCCGGTTATCGTGCCCAGGACTCCTAGTCGCTGGAGCTCCGAGCCTAAAGGGGGGATAGTGTCACAACCGTCCTTTCCTAGCCTGGTTTGAGAGTCGGACGGGATTCCGTCCGACTCTCATTATTGTTGATTGATATCGTTGTTATCTCTGTTCCCGAGATAAGGGGTCTCGGGAACCTTATTCCTTCCGGTGGCCTTGGCCAGGAAGGAAGCCTGTATATATAGCTTGCTCTCTCCGCCCTCTTGTTGGATCCCCATCCAACGTCTTGTATACCCAATACAGGATCTTGCTTCCCCCAGTGCTTGTGCACCTCCCTTGTGCACATCCTTGCCTCGAACCTACAACTCTGCAGTACAGCTGCCCCCCTTGACACACGCGGCAACTGCCTCCGCGTGTCTCGTGTCCCTTGCCCTCTGCCTCTCTTGCCTCTTGCCCTTGCCCCCCCCCCGTCTCAGTCTTCCCCTAGTCACACACGTAGCGTTCCTACGTGTGTCTTACCCTAGCCTTTCTCCAGATTACACACGTAGCGCTCCTACGTGTGCGATTGCCCCTTGCCACTTCCCCGGCGTACCCCTTGGTCGCCTTGTCCCCCAGAGCCCTCGTTACAGTCCCCTTATACAACCTTTACATTTTTTTAACCTAAAAACTTGATTCTTACATAACAAGGAAGGCCTGATCAACCTTACCTAATTTACAAAGTTTCTACCAGTGAGAGTAAAAACTAAAGCTAGTATAAGCCTACAGCATAAAGTATTGTCACAATGGCGAGCTTAGTTGTCTTTGTCATCACTTACACCGCAGGTGATGGATTATCACCTGTAACGTAGGTGATAGGTTATTGCTATTCTACTTGGCTCCCGAGATAGGAATCTCGGGAAGCTTATTCCTTTTGTTGCCTTAGCCCGGAATCATATATATATAGCCCTTGTCCCTTGTACTGTCGTTGGATCCCCATCCAATGTCTTGTATATCCAATACAGGGCCTTGCTTCTGTCCACGTTGGTGCATCTCACTTGTGCACCTCCTTGCCTTGCCTTGCCTTGTCTCTGCAGCCCTGCTACCTCCTACTACTCCTGTGTGCCTCTCTTGCCCTCGCCCTTGCCCCCATCCTAGCCTTTTCCCCTAAGTCACACATATAGCGTTTCTACGTGTATGTTACCCTAGCCTTGCCCTTGCTCCAGTGTACCCCTTGGTCGCCTTATCCCCAAAGCTGTCATCACACTATGTTGGATCTTTCAGACCAACCGGTACGATGTCTGCGAATATTCCACTACCTACCAATAGATTCACAGCCTGAAAGGTGACTTCAATTCCATCAGACCCGACAAAACTATCAGCATACTAAAGAACTGTGATCAAAATATTTACAGAGACTTATGCCATTGGCAAACAACAAGGAGTGGACCTTCAGAAAGCCGAAAAGAGAATCTGAGAAGTGGAGGACGAAATAACCCTCTTTCAAGAAGATGCAGGAGAGGACAGGATAACCATCTAGAGACTGACTCATACCTTAGACCTAGCCAATAGTCCAAAGAACTAGAAAACACAAGACCTACCAACCCCACCCAAGTTTAATGGGGACCAGGGCTAGTTACGAGCATGGAAGAACTCTGTGCAAATAACACTCTCTGGGGACTCGGCGAAGTTCCCCACTGTCCACCACCACCTCAAATATGTCTATGGCCTACTGGAGGGTAAGGCTATGGATCAGGTACAGCCCTTTGTTAAGATAATGGAAATTGATCTGGAAGATATCTCACCACTAATGGCAATCTTGGACTGAGCCTTCAGGGACCCAGATCCTAAAGGATCTGCCAGCAGGGCCCTGTGAGACCTCACGCAAAAACACAACGAACTGTCAACCTATGTTGCTGAGTTCTCCAGGCTGGTAGCAGAGCTCAAATGGAATGATAAAGCCAAGCTCGACCAGTTCAAAGACGGGCTTACCTTCAACCTAAAAATGGCTCTGGTCTACTGCCCACCGACCAAGACCCTGGAGGAACTTATTGAGCAAGCTAGCTGGGTACAACAGCAGACAGCGGCACTAAGAGCCCCCCAAAAGACACTCATGACCTCGACTCCCCGTACCTCCTTTCCAATAGCACATACCCAATAACAACCCACACTGGTCAACAAGCCTGCACACCCCTCCCTAGTAGCGGGTGGGGCTGCCCCCATGGAGCTGTCAGTAGGTAGACCTCGTCTTACCCAGGAGGAAAGGGACTGTCGCCACACTTAGGGTTTGTGCATTGTATGCAGAAAGGGGGACCATTTCATCATAGGGTGTCCCCTCCGAAAAAACCCTTCGATGGCCGCCCACACCATCTCCAAATCCAAGATCGAAGAGGTAGATGAGGTGGGAAAAGCCCTGTCCCTTGCATAGTCCCTGACACTAGCAAGGGACCTGCATTAGGTCACCTGTCTTTGTCATCTTTTTTTGTTCCTTCTATATCTATTGATGAGTCTCACCTATTTGGTAACCATTTTGTTGTACCTATCATGATATCTTTCAATGGTAAAATACTCATTATATCAGCTCTCGTAGACTGTGGAGCCTTAGGAATTGCCTTTATCGACCAGACCTTTATCAGCAAGCATGCCATACCCACCTCTAAGCTTAAAACACCCCGCCTCTTCAATGTCATTGATGGCTAACCTATCTCTTCTGGAGCCATCACTGATTTCACATGTACCCCTGCCCATATTGGGGACCACTCCGACAGCCTCCCTATGTTCGTTATAAAGCTCAAGTACCTAATTGTCCTTGAAATCCCATGGCTTAGATTATATGATGTATCAGTTAGCTTTGGCTCTTATACTCTACAGTTCAATAGCCCTTATTGCAAAAACCACTGCGGAAATCCGAAAGTCACTATCACTGGATTATGTGTATTACCACCCCCTATTATCCACCCATCCCAGGTGGTGAATTTAATAGAACACCTTGACGCTACTGTCCCCTCCGTTCCCTCTGTTACCATTGTTCCTCCGATGTCCCCTGCCAAACCCCTGGATATTAACTTCATTGGAGCAGGGGCTTTCGCTTATCTCACCCGAAGGCATAAGTTTAAGGCCAAAACCCTCTCCATTTATGAGATCAATTTAGAGATTAACAAAACAAGGTCTAAAGATGAGTAGAAATCTCTGGTTCCAGATGAATACCATGAGTTCATTGACCTATTCTCGGAAAAAGTAGCAGAGAAGCTGGCCTCTCATCGACTATATGACTACACAATTCCACTAATAGAAGGTAAAACCCCCCGCTATAGGCCCCTCTATGGAATGTCCTGTGTGGAGCTGGAAGCCTTGAAGAAATACTTGGAAGAAAACCTTAACAAGAGCTTCATTTGCTATAGCTCCTTACCAGTGGGTGCTCCAATACTATTCATGAAGAAATCAGGTGGCTCCCTTCAGTTGTGTGTTGATTATCGAGGCCTGAACGAAATACCAGTCAAAAACAGATACCCCCTACCTCTGATCCAGGAGACATTAGCCAGGCTTTCCAAGGCGAAATAGTTTACCAAATTGGACTTGTGAGGAGCATACAACCTGGTATGGATCGCCGAAGGGGAGGAGTGGAAAATGGCCTTCTAGATACGTTACGGCCACTTCGAGTACAACATCATGCCCTTTGGCCTAACCAACGCCCCTGCCTCCTTCTAGCACTTCATCAATGACACCTTACAGGACTTTCTGGATGTGTTCTGCATGGCTTACCTCGATAATATGTTGATTTATTCAGATACCCTAGCAGAGCACAAGATTCATGTCCAGCAGGTATTGAAGAAGCTAGAGCAAGCTGACTTGTACCTCAAGCCTGAGAAATGCAAGTTCCATGTACAGGAGGTTAAGTATCTAGAGTTAATCATCACCACGAAAGGTATTAGAATGGACTCCGCTAAGGTCACTGCCGTTCAGGAATGGGAAATCCCTGCAAATCTCAATGATGTTCAGGCCTTCCTAGAATTCACCAACTTTTACCGATGGTTCATTCTAGGATATTCCAAGATCGTAGCCCCCCTCACAGCCCTGACCAACAAAGACCGGCGATTCCACTGGAGTCCAGAAGCCCAATCTGCCTTCTAGAACCTCAAGGAAGCTTTCTGCTTAGCACTCATACTGGCTCACTTTGATCCCGATAGTGAGTGTATCGTAGAAATGGATGCCTCCGACTATGTCTCCGCCAGAATCCTGTCCCAGTATGTCAATGGAGTGCTCCACTCAGTGGCCTATTTCTCCAAAAAGCACTCTCCGGCAGAGTGTAATTACGAGATCTATGATAAGGAATTAATGGCCATTGTCCAAGCTTTTGAGGAATAGAGGCCCCACCTAGAGTCAACTAATGAGATCATCGAGGTGCTATCTTATCATAAGAATCTTGAGTACTTTACCACCACTAAGCTACTGAACCGACAGTAGGCTAAGTAGTCAGAGTTCTTATCTCGATTCAACTTCAAGATCAAGTATCGGCCTAGAAAAGCTGGGGGTAAGCCGGACGTACTAACCAGAAGATCAGGAGATCTCCCTAAAGGGGGGGATGAAAGGCTGAAGTACCAAAATCAGGTGGTAGTGAAACCTGAAAATCTCAAAAATCTCAACCTGGCGGCCAATAGCCTTGCTGCTGATGCTAATGTGGAAGCTGGACCGGACTCCAGAGTGGACCTCCTTCAGCAGGTGCCGCAGGCTTATGCAGTGAACCCCCTGGTTAGAGATATAATCGCCGCGGTAGAATTTGGACAGCGTCGCTACATGAAGATTTCCCTTGTAGAATGCTCAATCTAAGATAGCCTCCTCTACCACCTAGACCACCTCTATATTCCTGCAGACAATGAGCTCCGCCTGAGGATAATTAAGGAGCACCATGATACCTTAGCTGCTAGCCACCCTGGTGTAGCTAAAACCCTAGAGCTGCTAGCCAGGCAATACACCTGAATCGATCAGTAGAAAGATGTGGAAAGGTATGTGCGGAACTGCCATACCTGTAAACGGTCAAAGCCTACTCGCCATGCCCCCTATGGAACCTTGAACCCCCTGGAAATCCCAGATCAGCCCTAGCAACACCTGACTATAGACTTCGTAACTGGGTTGCTAGAGGATTCAGGATTTGATGCCATCCTGATAGTAGTGGATTGGCTGACGAAGATGAGGCATGTCATACCTTGTCAGGACACCTGCTCTACTCCAGTGCTAGCCAACCTCTACCTCAACAACATGTTCCAGTATCATGGCTTACCTGAATCGATTGTGTCCGATCGCGGCCCTCAGTTCACCTCAGAGTTCTGGGAAGCATTCTGCGAGCTCCTGGGGATCAAAGTACACCTGTCAACAGCTTACCACCTCCAGAGAGATGGCCAATCGGAAAGGATAAATACTATAATGGAATAGTATCTGCGGACCTTTGTTAATTACCAGCAGAACAACAGGGTTTCGTTGCTAGCACCCTGCGAATTCACTGCTAACAACCAATTCTTAGAGTCTTCGAAAACCTCCTTATTCCTAGCCAACTACAGATAGCACCCTTGGTTTGTAGGCTCACTGGCCCTACTGCAGAAAGCAAAGGACAATGCCCCAGCCAAGAAGTTCGCCACCAAGATTACTGAACTTCACTTAACCTTGAAAGCTAAGCTGGAATATACCTAAGCTAGACAGGCTAAATACACAAATGGATCTAGGTTGCCAGCTCTGAGATATCAGCCAGGAGACAAGGTATGGCTTTCTAGTCACCATTTCCGCACGGAATGACCGTTACACAAACAGGATCACCAGTTCTTAGGTCCATACGAGGTATTATGGAGCGTGGGTACTTATGCTTACCGGCTAAAGTTCCCTAAGGAAATCAAGCGCCATCCCGTCATTCATGTCTCCGAGATCAAGCCCGCTGCAGATGACCCTCTCCCAGGACAGAAACACCTCCTACCTCCTCCAGTGGTTATCAAAGGTGAAGAGGAATGGGAGGTGGAGGAAGTGCTGGACTCGTGAAAGAAGTACGGGTATCTGCAGTACAAGGTCAAATGGGTAGGGGACGAGGAGGCTACCTGGCAACCCGCTGAGGACCTGGGAAATGCTCAGGATCTGGTCTCCCTGTTCTATCAGCAATACCTAAGGAAGCCCCGTCCAGTTGAGTAATCTCCCCATATCTAAGTTGGGATTCCTGTTCTTGTTCTTTGTTGTTGTTTGGAGTTGGGGTTCTCATGTTGTTATTCCCTGTATTAATTTGGCCAGTTGACATGCCTAAAGCCTTGTCACTAGAGCTCTACCCTAAAGGGGGGATAGTGTCACAATGGCGTGCTTAGTTGTCTTTGTCATCACCTATGATGCAGGTGATACATCAGGAAAGAAATTTTGGCGTCTGGACGCCCTGCAGAGGAGTCTGGACGCCACCGTTTTTTACTCTTCCCCATGTGGCATCCCGGGCACCCCGAACATGCCCTTCCGCCCAGTTGCCTCCCAGGGCAACCTGTATATGAGCAAGAAATACATGGCATCCTAACGCCAACCTTCTCCACCTCGCTTCCCCCGACACCAGGTGTTCAGCTCCTCTGCGTCAGGACGCCCGGCACCCACTACCCTGACTCTGGAGGCCAGCTGCCCACCTTCCCTGCCTCAGGTCACTAGGTGTCTAACTTCCTTGCCTCCGGGCGCCAGGCATCCACCTTCCCTGCCTCTGTTGGCCAGGCCAAATATGCCCCACGGGCCGAACCCGGCTCGGGAATACCCGCTACGGTGGGCAGGTTCAACCCCACCCATTGCGAGTTCCCTGGGTCCCCAACCATGCCTTAGTTATTGTGTTTAGAATGGGTTGGCCTTTAGCTTCCCTAAAATACAGGCCAGCCCTGTGCTATCAAGTGTACACATAACTGAGGGTGCACCTGCAAACAAGGATAATAAATGACAATTGTATTTGGAAATCTTTATATACATAAACACGCATCCCATCCACCTCCCCATATGACTCGTCAACCCCAGCCCATACCACCTGCCCCCGACGTAGACCCACGGAGATAATTCAACGATGCCCTAGACTTACTTCGCTCCTGGCAAATACGGCTAATACTGCGCATGGCAGTATATCGAAGCGAAGGGATGGTAGAGTTGATATCGGAGGCAAGGCATTGGCGAGTTCATTGGCGAGTTCGGAGGCAAGGCATTGGCGACTTCGGAGGCAAGGCATTGGCGAGTTCGGAGGCAAGGCATTGGCGACTTCGAAGGCAAGGCATTGGCGAGTTCGGAGGCAAGGCATTGGCGAGTTCGGAGGCAAGGCATTGGCAACTTCGGAGGCAAGGCATTGGCGACTTCGCAGGCAAGGCATTGAGGACTTCACAGGCAAGGCATTGGTGACTTCGGAGGCAAGGCATTAGCCAGTTCGGAGGCAAGGCATTGGCGACTCCGGAGGCGAGGCATTGGTGACTTCGGAGGCAAGGCATTGGCGACTTCGCAGGCAAGGCATTGGGGACTTCGCAGGCAAGGCATTGGCGACTTCGGAGGCAAGGCATTGTCAAGTTCGGAGGCAAGGCATTGGCGAGTTCGGAGGCAAGGCATTGGCGAGTTCGCAGGCAAGGAATTGGCGAGTTCGGAGGCAAGGCATTGGCGACTTCGGAGGCAAGGCAGTCCTCATATTTGCTGTATAGCCTAGATAATCCCGTCAAACCTGTCAGTTATGCTCGCATATCTCGGAGGCCTGCCAATGCTCTCACCTATATCAGCTGAACTTACGCGCTCGTTGGAAGAACCCTATTAGCTCAGTTAGCTGTGCGTACACATATCGGAGGCCTGGCAATGCTCTCACCTTTAACAACTGAACTTGCTTGCTGGTAGAAGAACCATATTAGCTAGGTCAGCTATGCGTATATATATCGGAGGCCTGGCAGAGTGCTCTCATCTCGCTCGTAGTTCTAGAGGTTTGTGGACTTGTGTTGGGGATAAAATCCGAATGCCCTTTGGAATATTGAGAAGTATGCCCGCGCCAGCTGCCGTATTATTGTAGTTGGGATGGCCGGGAAACTTGGCGTATGCTGATCCACTCGACTGGGTATGATCAACCCCTCTTGGCAGCCCGCGGCTCGGGAATGCCTGGTAACTCGAGCTAGTGTTGTCTCGCAGCCAACCCGGCGCTATGCCTGTGCAGGCAATAGTCATATTTGGCTTCGTTGTCCCAAAGCCTGCGTACTTTGGTAGGGACGGAGCTCCTCAATTCATCAGCTCCACATACTATGTCATGTATTCGCCGCGAGAAACTCATGCTTTTGAGGCACATATATATATATATATATATAGATGCGAGAAACTCATGCTCTAGAGGCTTCTTTATATATGCGAGAAACTCATGCTTTAGAGGCTTCTTTATATATGCGAGAAACTCATGCTTTAGAGGCTTCTTTATATCTGCGAGAAACTCATGCTTTTGAGGAACACATATATATATATCTATATATGCGAGAAACTCATGCTTTTGAAGCACATATATATATATATATATGTGAGAAACTCATGCTTTAGAGGCTTCTTTATATATCCGAGAAACTCATGCTTTTGAGACACATATATATATATATGTTTACAGCATGCCTTCCTATAATATATACCAGCGGCGTATACATGGACGCATAGCGAGGTTGCGACTGGATCCGTCCCTACTAAAGTATGCAGGCTTTGGGACAACGAAGCCAAATATGAATATTGCCTGCACAGGCATAGCGCCGGGTTGGCTGCGAGACAACACTAGCTCGAGTTACCAGGCATTCCCGAGCCGCGGGCTGCCAAGAGAGGTTGATCATACCCAGTCGAGTGGATCAGCATACGCCAAGTTTCCCGGCCATCCCAACTACAATAATACGGCGGCTGGCGCGGGCACACTTCTCAATATTCCCAAGGGCATTTGGATTTTATCCCCAACACAAGTCCACAAACCTCTAGAACTACGAGCGAGATGAGAGCACTCTGCCAAGCCTCCGATATATACACGCATAGCTGACCTAGCTAATATAGTTCTTCTACCAGCAAGCAAGTTCAGTTGTTAAAGGTGAGAGCATTGCCAGGCCTCCGATATGTGTACGCACAGCTAACCGAGCTCATAGGGTTCTTCCAACGAGCGCATAAGTTCAGCTGATATAGGTGAGAGCATTGGCAGGCCTCCGAGATGTGCGAGCATAACTGACAGGTTTGACGGGATTATCTAGGCTATACAGCAAATATGAGGACTGCCTTGCCTCCGAAGTCGCCAATGCCTTGCCTCCGAACTCGCCAATGCCTTGCCTGCGAACTCGCCAATGCCTTGCCTCCGAACTTGCCAATGCCTTGCCTCCGAACTCGACAATGCCTTGCCTACGAAGTCGCCAATGCCTTGCCTGTGAAGTCGCCAATGCCTTGCCTCCGAAGTCGCCAATGCCTTGCCTCCGAACTCGCCAATGCCTTGCCTCCGAACTCGCCAATGCCTTGCCTCTGAAGTCGCCAATGCCTTGCCTGCGAAGTCCCCAATGCCTTGCCTGTGAAGTCGCCAATGCCTTGCCTCCGAACTCGCCAATGCCTTGCCTCCGAAGTCGCCAATGCCTTGCCTCCGAACTCGCCAATGAACTCGCCAATGCCTTGCCTCCGATATCAACTCTACCATCCCTTCGCTTCGATATACCGCCATGCGCAGTATTAGCCGTATTTGCCAGGAGCGGAGTAAGTATAGGGCATCGTTGAATTATCTCCACGGGTCTACGTCGGGGGCAGGTGGTATGGGCTGGGGTTGACGAGTCACATGGGGAGGTGGATGGGAT
The DNA here is from genome assembly GCA_015179025.1 of Terfezia claveryi. NCBI lineage: Eukaryota > Fungi > Ascomycota > Pezizomycetes > Pezizales > Pezizaceae > Terfezia > Terfezia claveryi. Next base: position 2,201 of record WHUX01000436.1, on the reverse strand, counting down.
GCGTGTTTATGTATATAAAGATTTCCAAATACAATTGTCATTTATTATCCTTGTTTGCAGGTGCGCCCTCAGTTATGTGTACGCTTGATAGTACAGGGCTGGCCTGTATTTTAGGGAAGCTAAAGGCCAACCCATTCTAAACACAATAACTAAGGCATGGTTGGGGACCCAGGGAACTGGCAATGGGTGGGGTTGAACCTGCCTACCGCAGCGGGTATTCCCGAGCCGGGTTCGGCCCGTGGGGCATATTTGGCCTGGCCAACAGAGGCAGGGAAGGTGGACGCCTGGCGCCCAGAGGCAAGGAAGTTAGACACCTAGTGCCCCGAGGCAGGAAAGGTGGGCAGCTGGCCTCCAGAGGCAGGGTAGCGGGTGCCGGGCGTCCTGACGCAGAGGAGCTGAACATCTGGTGCCTAGAGGCAGCGAAGGCATCAGGGCGCAAGGACTCGGGAGGTACAGCGTCAGGAGGATGGGTGTCCCGACGGTGGCCCACCAGCTTGTCAGTTTGCCTTTTGGGCACCTGTGGCGTCAGCGGCACGAAAGGCAAACTATTTTCTTTTCTGATGTAGGTTATTGCTATTCTGCTTGGCTCCCGAGATAGGGATCTCGGGAAGCTTATTCCTTTCATTACCTCGGCCCGGAATCATGTATATAAAGCCCCTGTCCCTCGTACTGTCGTTGGATCCCCATACAACATCTTGTATATCTAATACTGGGCCTTGCTTCTCTCCACGTTAGTGCATCTCCCTTGTGCACCTCCTTGCCTTACCTTACCTTGTCTCTGCAGCCCTACTGCCTCCTACTACTCCTGTATGCCTCTCTCGCCCTCACCCTTGCCCCCGTCCTAGCCTTTTCCCCTAAGTCACACATGTAGCGTTCTTACGTGTGTGTTACTCTAGCCTTAATCTTGCCCCGGCATACTACCCCTTAGTCGCCTTATCCCTAGAGCCATCGTCACAAGTATAGTAGCACCAAATTCTGACAGTCAACAGTAAGACTATCCTCCAAATAGCAATAATAAGACTATTCAATAAATAGTAATAAAAAGACTATCTAACAGATAGCAATAAGGGCAAAACAATAGAACAACTGTATTTAACTAGCAAATACATAAAGAAAAGGAACTCTACTTATACTGGTAGCTTTGAGACCTAAAAACTACCTCAGAAGTGCAATAAAAGTGAGGATTATAGGAACTAGTCCTATTAACATCCAAACTCTAGAAAGTGTCCTAGCTCCACTCTCTACCTAGCCTAAAGAAAAATTAGGAAACTTATCTCTACAGTTGCACCTGAAGTTATGTGGAAAAAATATCTTATACACCACCAAAGACTAGAAGTTACTATCATGCAGTATACACAAAACCTGCAGGAGTACAAAATCAAATGCAAGGATCTAAATGAACAAGACATGATAAGTGATCATGTACTTAAAATGAAACTAGTAGATGGACTAGTACCCCTGCTTAGGGCTAAAGTCAAAGGGCTAATTTCATATGAGTCAACCTTTGAGGAAATACTGAACAAGATAGCAGTCCGGGAAGATGTACTCAAACAAGAGACTAAATCCTTGCAATAGCATCAGAAGAAATCTAACAGGCAATGGGGTCCTGGCAAGCCTATGGAATAGACTAAGTCTGAATTTAAATTGCCAGATAAAGTAGCTAAAAGTATGTTACAGGCGGGCTATAACTACAAATATACAAGTCGGTGGTGATGGTATAAAGAGGTTATTGGTATTAAGTACAAGTATAAATGCAGTCACAACTCGGATATAAAGTAGACTCAATAAGAGTAAAGCTATATATAGACTTAGAACACTGCTTGGGTCTTATTGTATTAACTATGTAAAAGCGGTAGCTTATATAGAAGCGTTGATCTGATAACTCATTATCAGATCTAACGACACTTCCTATAACGGCTTAGTAGAACTGACATCAGATAGTTTCTTAGAATAGGAAGATGCTTCCTATTTAGGAACCCTGCAGTCTGACATACATTGATTAGGCAGCCTGAACTTCAACGCATTGCAGTTAGGCTGTCATACAGAAGATAAGCTTGCATACAATGAATAACAATATAAGAATAACGAACATAAGAACTTGATAGATATTTATAGAAGAGAGTACATGTATGGGAACGCATTCAGAGGTCATACACTACCTTACTCCAATACCCGTCTATCCTAGATACATTACCCGCATC
>WHUX01000435.1:0-27394 GCA_015179025.1 Terfezia claveryi | reverse complement strand
ATTCCTTTACAAAGTCCTAAAGGATACCTATTAGCAGTCAAACTGTATTGATATAGGCAAGTAAATTTTAAATACTATCTCAAGAGACTATGCAATCTATATGTAAGAACTTAACTTAGTACATGCAGTCATAACATAAATTTTGGTACTGATGTCTTAGAAATGGTAGCTGACAATATAGAAGGTGGAGATATATTAGGTAGAAAATAAAAATATCTTAGTTGACCTACTAAGTGTGTCTGACTTTAGAAAGTAAACCAAAGTGTAGAATATTTCAGTAGTATACTACTATCTTTCTATAATAGTATTTTAGGTATATCTAGTCTAGCAGAGTGGTTCTATATATATTGAAGCATAAATATATACAACTCAAGAGGTACATCAGATACTGAGAAAATAGGAAACTATAGATTGTATTATTATAATATACTAGCAATTCCTATTCTATAGTTCCAAAAAAATAGAGAATTTATTCATAGAGTTAAGTGGACTAGAAAAGAGAGTTTTAGGGGATGGAACAAGTCTTGAATAGATTGGGCATGGATTTGGTAGAAAGAGTATATACTGTTAGAATTATAAATAGGTCAAGTTGAAGGAACAATAGTTGGGTAGTTAGAAGGGCTATTTAATGTTCATAATAAAATACAAAAAGTCTACAAGATTGCACTAGTAGTCCTTTTGTATCTTCAAAAACTGGCAAAGCCAAGTAGAGAGAAGAGAAAAATTTAGGTGGAACTTAAGAAGAAATGGAAATAGATACATATGATCTGAATTACAGATATTTAGGGAATAGCTCATCTTATCCTATTAGAGACTAAGAAAATATGGTTAGTAAATAATAGAATAGATTTGAATATGTAGAATGAATTATATACATAAATAGATAAATAAGCTATAAGAGTATGTAATAAGATTGTAAATATTAATGACTAAGAGAAATAGGATAGGAATGGGAAACATTAGGTATAAAAGAAATAGTAGTAGGTTCTAAGAGGTAGGGAGTTAGGAAGGCATTTATAGGATATAAAGAGAGTAAAAAGATTAAAAAAGTATATATAGGGTAGCTTAGGAGACAAATAAGAGACATAGGAGGCAGTAAAATATTAGTGTCTCTAGGAAACATTATAGGGCTATTAGGGAGCCAGAAAATTCTTAGTAAGGTACAGAATACCCTTAGAGACAAGAAGTTAGGAAAAGATATATAAGGTGCTACAAGAGACAAAGAGAAGATATTAGAGGTAGTAAAGTATAAGTATTTTAGGGAGATACTATAGTACTATTAGGGAGCTAGAAAATTCTTGGTGAGATGCAGAATACTTTCAGAGACAGGAAGTCAGGAAGGTATATACAAAGTATTTTAGAAGAGAGATAGGAGATGTAGGAGGCAGCAAAATATAAGTATCTTTAAGAGATATTATAGGGCTATTAGGAAGCCAAAAATTTCTTAGTAAGGTACAGGATACCTTTAAAGACAAAAAGTCAGAAAAGAATATATAAAGTACTATAAGAGATAGATGGGAGATATAGAAGGAAACAAAAATAAGTATCTCTAGGAGATACTATAGTACTATCAAAGAGTTAGAAAATTCTTAGTAAGATGTAGGATACCTTTAGAGACAAGAAGTTAGGAAGGTAATATAAGATACTTTAGGAGATAAATAGGAGACATAGTAGGCAGCAAAATATAAGTGTCTCTAGAAGATACTATAGGGCTATCAGAGAGCTAGAAAATTTTGGTAAGGTATAGGATGCCTTTAGAAATAGGAAGTTAGGAAAAAATATACAGGGTGCTATAAAAGATAGATAGGAGACAAAGGAGACAAAAAAATATAAGTGTCTCTATAAGACACTATAGTACTATTAGGAAGCCAGAAAATTCTTGGTGAGGTATAAGATACTATCAGAGATAGGAAGTCAGGAAGGTATATATAAGGTACTTTAGAAGATAGATAGAAGATATAAGAATAGTAAAATATAAATGTCTCTAGGAGACTGTAAAGGAGCTAGAAAATTCTTGGTAAGGTACAAGATACTTTTAGAGATAGGAAGTTGAGAAGGAACATATAAAGTGCCTCAGAAAATAGATGAGAGACATAGGAGGCAGCAAAATATAAGTGTCTCTAAGAGACACTATAGTACTATCAGGGAGCCAGAAAATTCTTAGTAAAGTGCAGAATACTTTTAGAAACAGAAAGTTGGGAAGGTATATATAGGGTACCTTAGTAAACAGATAGGAAATGTAGGAGGCAGTAAAATATAAGTATCTTCAAGAGATACTATAGAGCTATTAGAGAGCCAGAAAACTTTTAATAAGGTATAGGATACCCTTAGAGACAGAAAGTCAAGAAGGGATATACAGGGTGCCTTGAGAGATAGATAGGAGACCTAAAAAGGTAGCAAAATATAAGTATTTCTAAAAGACACTATAGTATTATTAAGGAGCAAGAAAATTCTTGTTGAGCTATAAGATACTTTGAGAGATTGGAAGTTAAGAGAATACATATAAGATACCTCAAGAGATAAGAGGTCAAATAAGTATATATAAGATGCCCTAAAAGATAAATAGAAATTAAAATTTTAGTGAGAGGTTATAGAAGATAGGAATAATATGAGTGTCTTCAAGAGATACAATCTGGCATTCAGATACCACTTTTTCTTGATATTATAATCTTATTTTAGACTTTTAATATAATTGATAAGCCTTATAGACTATATTATTATCTTTTTAAAACCCTAAATACATACTTAATTCTAACTTATTTAACTGGATAATAACTATTAAATCTCTAATTTATAGGAGCTCAAATAGTATTACCTTTAATAAAATTATAATATAGTGATCTAGTTAGTAACCTTTATTTATAAGTAGATATTCTAAATATATTATCTATAGATCTAAATTATACTCTTGATATAGTTGAAGAATTTGATTACTAATAAGTTATATATGCTTACTATTCTATAAACTCTAATCTAGATGAACTTGCTATTCTAATTCTAAATTACTTACAAGTTAAACTTATAGTCCTTTTTATATAAAAAGTATATGTATAATTATACTTTAACTTCTTATAGAGCTTAATAATTAACTTATTATTATAGCCTATATACTTATTAAAATTGGACCTTCTTTAAACTTTTACCTCTACTTAAGCTATTGTATATATTAAGAAGTTAAATATTCCAGAAGATTGATTGTTTGCGAAAGGTATTACTATACCTATCTTTCTAATATTTAATATAATTTAGTTATACTCTAAACTCCTAGTACTACACTAAAATATATAAAACTATAGCTACTTGCTGTATATAGATATAACTGTAATGAAGAACGTTGTTTCATTGCTTATATAATTGATTATATACTTTTGTATTTCCTATATTACTACTATGTTAGTAACTAAGCTCTCGGTTGAAGGACTAGCCTTCTACCACCTCCTATTGCTTTATAAGTGTCCATAGCACACGGAATTTGCCATGGGAAGTTCCATGGCACTTGCCATATGAAGACACCCTCATTATGCCGCGTGACCTGTTTAAGGCATATGACTCATTACTATGGCCACATGACTATTGTTTAAGGCGTGTGACTCATTACTATGGCCACATGACCATTGTTTAAGACGTGTGACTCATTACTATGGCCACATGACCCCTTTGTACAGTGCACCACCTTCTGGTGTGCCACCCTTTATTTGTATTTATTTCCTTAGTCATCAGATCTCAGACGAGTATAAATAGGCCACTGGATTCCTTCTGGAATCCACAGAAAGACAAGAAGCAAGTACTCAGAGCAAGCAAGCCTATATTCCGATCAGATCAAGATCATATAGCTTAGATAGCACAAATCATATAAGATAGATTATACCAGTTAATTACTATTCCCTTCAGGAACGTCCCACATAGTAATCTCCCTACCCTTCTGAGGTCTTACCTCAGTAGAACCGAAATACACAAACGTCCGTGCCTACGGATATAGATTGTATAAACGGTACCGAATGAATACTGTCTAGTACCATTCATTACATAAACTTATTACTATTATTATTTCTTTTTCTATGCTTATACTAATAATTTTTGAATTTTAATGGTTTTATAACTTTATAAAGGTTTTCTATTAAAAGTCAAAAGTTTACTTAATATAAATAGAAGTAGATAAAAATAACTTCTTTTAAGTAGTATTTGATAATATCCTCTAAAATATTATTACTTATATAGTATGATATTTTACTTTTATCTATAAGATATTATTTTATATTGATACTCTAAAAAGCTTTTAGGATATTTATTAGAAAGTTATAATAGTAGTTAGCTAATAAATTAGATCTAGGCTTATCTTTGAGAATTTTCTTACTAGCTAGATTGTAGAAGTTATTAAGATATTATTAAATTTAAACTTTTTTAGTAGAAAAAAGTATATTGATAACTTAGTATTAGAATTAATATATAAGTTTTTTTTAATTTTAGGTAAATAAATAGGGCACCTCAATATAGTTTAGTTTATATAGAAGGACCTAGTAAATTTTATATATTTTTTAAAAGATTTTTTCTTATTTAACTACTACTAATATAACTATTAAATAATAAGAAAGTATTAAAAGTAATAGAACTAGTAGGAATATTAAAGAAATTTAGTAGAATCTTAGATAGTATAAAATGAGTATACTTATAATAAAAAGAAGAAAGTAGAAATAAAGTAAGAAAAGATTAAATAATGAGATAGAAAAATATCTTAGAAAATATAAAAAGAGAAGTAAGGAAGTAATAAGTAGTAAAATTATAGCTATTATAGAATAGTAAGTATTCTAGATATTTTATAAGTAATAGACTATTAAAGATAGATAGTATAAGAAATAAAAAGTAGTTAGTATTAAAGAATAATAATAGTAATTACTTAAAAGTTAATATTATAATAATATTAGGAAATAGAAAAATTATAGTAGTAAATTTTGGAAGTTAAACATATAGTATATAAGTAATATAGTATTATAGAAGTAATAAGTATTAGTATAGTCTATTAGAGTACTTTAGGCTAGAAAAAATAATAGTAGACTATTATAGAAAGTAGGTATTAAAGTAATAATAGCTATAAAATATTAAAAGTAGAATAAATATTAGTAAAGTCTATTAAAGTACTTTAAAGTTAAAAAAAATCATAATATTATAATAAAAATAGTAGTTTTCTTATTTATTAAATTAGATTTTTTACTAAATTGAAAAATATATAATAGTAGTTATTCTAATATTTTAGCTAGTTTTTAGCTAGTTTTTAGCTATAGGGTACTTGCTTTAATATTAGCTAATATTAGAATAATATTTTGTACTTTTTTTAAGAGAAGTATATATATTTAGTTTTTAGGAGATACTATATATATATTTATAAAATAGTAAAAGCTTTTTATATAGCCTTTTAAATATATTTATACTTTTTTGAAGTTTCTTATTTTTTTTTACTATCATAAGTTGTACTTTACTTATTTGAAGCTCTTAATTATCTAGTTATATAGTATATATTTATACTACTAGAAGTAAAAGTACCTTAATATTTTTAGTCTTATCAACTAGATAGCCTAAAGATTTAGATATATTAGTAAGAAAAAGTAGTATTAGGATACTAGATAGTGTCTCTAAAAGATAGGATTGTCTTTTATATCTTTTATATCTTTTATGTCTCTTAAGTATCTCCTAAGTATCTCCTATAGTCTTCTAGTATATCTTGATATCTTTAGGAGATACTGAGAGACATTCTGCCAATCATAGAGATACACTTTATCTCTAGTAGTATTACTATGTCTAGAGATACTAGAGACAAACTATATTCTTTTCTGATATATAGTAATATAATAGTATTAAAAATATAGTTAGGTTGAAATATATAAACTTATAAATAAAGCTTATACTAGATTATATATACTTATATTAATATAATTACTTATATATATTTATATAAAAGGATATAAAGGTATACTTATATTAAGAAGCTTTTATTAGAATACTTGTACTAAAAAGCTTATACTAGAATACTCATATTTAAGCTTTTATTAGAGAGCTAATATTGAAAACTTTATATAAGTTTATATTAAAGATACTTATATTAAAATCCTTGCTTATATATATTCTTACTAAAATACTTACTTATATAAAAGAAAGCTTATATAAGAAAAAGCTTGTAGAAGAAAACTTATATATATTTATACTAAGAAGCTAATATAAGCTCATATAAGCTTGAATAAAAAGAGGCTATTATTAGAGATACTTATATATACTTATACTAGAAGCTTTTATAGAGAAAAGTTTATATAAAATATATATAAAATAGTTATATAGAAATATATTAATATTAACCTATAATAGAAAATAGTAGTAGCTCTATAAAGTTTTACTATATCTTAAATAATAATAGTCATTATTTAAAAGATTAAGAATTTAGAAGTATTTAAGAAAATTATAGCTTTAATAAGTTTTATGATATTTTAGTTAGATAAAGTATTTATAAAAGAAAAGATTTAGAAGAGAATTACTAACTATAAAGAAAATTATAACTATAATAAGTCTTATAGTACATATTTAAATAAAGTATTTATAAGAAAAAGAATTTAAATTTTTACCAAATTATTTTCCTTAAGTTCAGGGTAATAATCAGGAATTCAGGGTAATGCCAAGACTTCAGGGTAACAGCTAATAGCTAGTATTATATATACATATAGCTAGTATATTGATCTGGGTATAACTATTGAACCATTAATCGGATACTTATGAAACTTAAATCGTAGCTCCCTTAAGGGTCTATGAACGTTCCATAAAGGTCTTAACCATCTGGGATGATTGTAAACTACTCCGAGGTTCATACCCGTTTCATCTACTTAACTCTTATAGAGAAGTATTAGAAACATTTGTTCCATACTGCTAAGAGTGTACCTAAAGTCTATATAGATCTTAGGGTCGTTCTATAAGGGCCCAGGTCCCTTTGGTAGGGCTGGATTTCATACCATGACACTTATGATAAAAATATATTATAAACGTAGGCCTACCTGTCATCTTGGAATTTCTTCCTAAGTATTATGCTATCTACACCTTTATTAATGCAGTTGCTATCTGCACTTATTATCACAAGTTACTAACCTGAACGTAGAGATTATTTCCATACCTGCATGTTATATGTACTTCACTTATAGCTCACTTATCTCATTAAAGAACACTTAGTCGAAACAACTACATTCAATCTCAGATGCATTACCAATCCTCGATACTATCGAATTGCTATCTGACAATATCCATAGGCATCTAATTGTATTTCCAACAATATTCATTTAATAGTGTCTAGTATCTATTGAAAATAATTTTCAGTTGTACATAACTCTATGAATAGAGAACCGTAGGTCACAAGTAGATTACCATTGGAAAGGTATCAATGCATAGAAGATTATAGAATCTTAGTTTATCTCGATACCTAAATTATTCAAAGAGTTATTACTAATAATAAGTATACCTCCTTGTAGACCTATATGACTATATTAAAAGTCTTATATCTCCATGGGTTTAACTTTGATCATAAAAAGGATTACAGAAATGGAATCAAACGAAGAGTAGGCCTAGATAGAACATTGAAACATTTAATTTAGAGAACTTTATGTTTTGGCCCTACCTTTAGCCTCTGTTTTAGGTGTACTCCCTTATAGTGTCACCGGACGCACTTGGTCTAAAGTGCACCTCATGGCTTCATTTTTTTATTTATTTTTACCAAATTATTTCCCAGCAATTCAGGGTAATAATTCAATATTCAGGGTAATGCTAAGACTTCAGGATAACAGCTAATAGCTAGTATATGTATGAACATAAATAGCATATTAATTTGGGTATAACTATTGAACTATTAATCGGATACTTATGAAACTTGAACCGTAGCTCCCTCAAGGGTCTATGGACGTTCCATAAGGGTCTTAACCATCTAAGATGATTATAAACCATTCCAAAGTTCATACCCGTTTCATATACTTAACTCTTATAGATAAGTATTAGAAATATTTGTATCACACTGCTAAGAGTGTACCTAGAGTCTATACAGATTCTAGAGTCATTCTATGAGGGCCCAGGTACCTTTGGTAGGGCTGGATGTCACCTCGTGACAGTACCTCCCTCCTTAAGGTTCTTGTCTATAAGAACCTAATTGATTATGCAATTAGAGTCATTATTGCTACTAATAACAATGGATGGGGCTTGAAGACTAGTCCTCATATACAACAGCCAAAACATAGCTGCATACGTCTCATTGCACCCCTAGGATAATATGGCATATGAAATACAGGTAAAACAAAAACATAAAGATAATTCAAAAAACCTAATACCTAATAATAGGAAAAAAAGAAAAATCCTCACAAGATAACATCAGGATTCCAAGGCTTACGAGGATTAACAAGATGATATTTCTAAATTAAATCGGCCGCTCTATCCTTCAAGATCTCATATGCTTCCCATGTGTCATCATCAGGACCGTAACCCTTCCAAGAGACTAAATACGTAACCCGTCCCTTCCTAAGTACAATTGTCCTAACTATTTCTACCTAGTATTCCGATTCTTCGAGGTCGACTGGAGAGGGTGTTGGTGAGTGTCTCCCGGCAATCGTGTTAAAGTGGTAGGGTTCCAACAAACTAATATAAAAAACTGGATAAGTTTTGCCTGTACTTGGAGGAAACTCTAACTCATAGGCATAAGTGCCAATAAGCTGTTTGATTTTAAACTTCCTTCATAACCTGTAGTCAAGCTTCTTAGTTGGACATCTTGTTTTGATATTCTTTGTGTTAACCATGACCCAATCTCCCACTTTGAATATCGGTTCCTTCTCTGCTACCTTAAAATTATAATATTTAGACATTCAGTCTTGCACTACCTTCATATTCTTCCTCATGGCCTCCCTCATTGCATCCAAGGTTTCGACTATCTTGACTGCCTCAGGGTTGTTCGATTCATTTGAGGCTTCAGTTGAGTTCTAGAAATTGTTTTCTGAGTGTTGAGTATATGCAGCGAAGAATAGTATAAGTTTAGTACTAGAGTAGACAGTATTATTGTAACAGAACTCGGCAAATGGTAATAACTTAACCCAGTTATCCTGATCCTAACAGCAATACATCCATAGATAATACTCAAGGGTCTAGTTGACTCATTCAGTTTAACCATCGATTTAGAAGTGATATGCCGAGAACTTATCTAACTCAACTCCTAATAACTGCATTACCTTCATCCAAAACGAACTTGTAAACACTGAATCTCAATCCAAAACAACTCTCTTTGGTAATCTGTGTAGCCTCCAAACCTCCTTGGCAAATATCCCAGCCAACTCTTTTGCCTTCCGGTTCTTTAAGGGAATGAAATGTGACATCTTAGTAAACCTATCGACAATAACCTAGATCTGATTATTCCCTTTAACTGGTGGTAAATCAGTGATGAAATCCATTGAAATATATTCCCATGGTCTATAGAGGATTAGAAGAGGTACGAGCTTGCAATATTTCTTGTGTCTTGTACTCTTGTTTCTTTGGCAGGCATCATATGTACGAACGTAGTTTTGTACCCAGTCTTCCATATTAGGCCAGTAGTAATTTCGTTTCATGAGCTCGAGGGTTTTGTCATATCCGAAATGACCTGCAACTTTAGCATCATGATACTGGAAAGTCACTTTCAACTTAAAGGAGTTGTTATCAGGTATATATATGCGACGTTCATAGGTTACCATATCATCTTCTAAACCATAATGATCGAGTCCAGGGTACTCCTTACTAAACTTCAATGCGTTTTAAATCCCTAACCATTTGTTATCCTTGAGGCCAGCCTCTTGGATCTCTTTTAACCAACCTGATTCTTCTGTTTGTGAGCCCTTCACTACCATAATGCAGTACATTACTAGACTCTCCTTACTTGCTCCTAGTTGGAATTGCCCAGGCTTAAAGATCCAAATCGTGTGTTCCTGCTTCTCTCTCACTGCTTCAAGGTCAGGATCAACCTGATAAGAAAGCATGTCTGCTTTTCCATTTTTATCACCTAGGCGGTAGATAATTCTAAAATTGAACTGGTTTAGTATTTCCACCCATCTAGCCTGCCTTCGATTGAGTATCTTAGTGGAATTAAAGTACTCAAAGTTCTTGTGATCCGTATACACAATTATCTCTTCTGGGGTACCCATGAGAAAATATCTCTATTTCTGGAAACAATTAATAATTACGACCATCTCTTTGTCATAAATATCATAATTAAGTTCTGCTGAGATTAAGCATTTCGAATAGTATACTACTAGGTGCCAATGACCATCTGTTTCTTTTTGGGATAGAATACCAGCTTTTGCTAGATTAGACATGTCTGTCTCAATTATTTTTAGTTGTTCTGGGTGATAATAGTATAGTATCGGAGCAGTATTGAACCTATATTTCAACTTATCAAAGGCCTGTTGACACTGCTATGTCTAGTTCAAAGGAACTTCATTATATGTCAGTATCTGAATTAGCAAAGCCAAACTACTAAAGCCTTGAATAAACCAGCAATAGAAATTAGCAAAACTAATAAACCTCTACACTTCTTTAACATTCTGAGGAGCTTGCCAGGCGAGGTTGTCCTCGACTTTCTTCTGCCCCATTTGTATCCCCTTTGTACCTACTTTAAATCCCATGAATTCGACCTCTGGGACATAAAAGATACACTTGTCTATGTTGATACAAAAGTTATTTTCCATTAGTTTTTGTAGTACCCAATAGACAAGTTCGACATATTCTTCCTCTGTTTGGGTATAAATGAGGATATAATCAATATATACAACTATTTCTCGATTAATTCGTTCTAATAGAATATTGTTAACATGTCGCTTGAAAATAGATAGCACATTAGTTAGCCCAAAAGGTATAACTATATATTTGTATAGGCTATATCTTATCTTGAATGCTGTTTTCCACTCATCTCCAGCTGCTATTCTGAGTATATTAAACCCAAGTTTGAGATCGAGTTTAGAGAAAACCTATAAAGTACCAATTTGTTCCATTAGGGTAGTCATAAGTGATAAGGAATACTTATCTTTTTTGGTTATAGTATTGAGCCCTCTATAGTCTACGACTATTCTGAGCTTGCCATTTGGCTGTTTGGTAATGAATATAAGAGTGCTAGCACTGCTTTTGCTTGGTCTTATCTTGCCAGTTCAAAGTATCTTATCTAAGTATTCTTTGAGAAGCTCCAGTTTATCAGGGGAGAAGGGGTATATTTTTCCTGATGGGGGACTCTTTCCTTCATCTAACTCAATTATCATATCTTGTTGACTCTGTGTTGGAAGGGCCGATTGCAACTCCTTTCCATAGATTTTTACAAAATCCCTATACTGTATTAGTAATGGATTAGCAAGTTTATGGAGGTTTTCAGTTGCTATTATTTTTATAACCTTATGAACATCTCCATTAGTGAACTTCTGATAATTCTATTCCTCTATTTCAATTAATCCGATATATTGTGTCCCTCAAGTACTTCGTTCAAGTCAGTGAAATCAGTAACCTCCTCAATTTCCAACGGTCTTTTTAGCTCGAGTCTATAACAAGTAGTGACTCGTAGCTTATCGCAATTGGCTTTAATTCAATCCATTCCCAAAATGAGTGGAAGACCTGGTTCGAGGCATGCAACCTCAGTTACCAGGTCAAGGGTTGTATTTTTTCCAGATCTTGCATCTGGAACCTCTATCTGCAGGTTTTGAACTTGCACTGTGCCACACCTCTTAAGAATCAAGCCGTCGGTGCTCTCTAATCTTAGTCTTTTCTCTCTTTTAACTTAAGGCAGCATCATCTATTCAACGAAAGAAGAATCAAAAATCCTGGCTTCTCTACTAGTATTAACCAAAGTATTAATGGAAATTTCGCGTTTATTTCCTCCGTATATCCAAGATAACTTAACGGAGATAAGAAATTTCAGTCCTTCACGCTTCAATACCTTTACACCTAATTTTCCTGTCAAAGAGAGATCCTTAATTCCATCTAATGAAATATCTGGCACCGCCACCTTTCGTGGTCTTTTTTCGAGTGCGCCAATATGAGGAGCCACCTTCTTATCGACTTTTCTTTTTGTCACTTTTTTTATGTTTTTATTTAATAAAGAAAGAGAAGAAATAGCAGAAGAAGTTAAATTATGAGAAACAGAACTAATCAGAACAGGGTCAATATCTATTGGTTTCCCTTCATGTTTCTCCTTCCAACTGCCAACAGAGATACCATTCCTTATAACACAAATAGAAAACCAATCCTGTGAGACTATCCGACCCAACATACTAGATAGCCCGCATCCCTAACAGTCCGAATTTTCCCCATAGTCCAATTCCTCCTCACTAACAATATGCCCAAACTGAACCTCAAGTGGCGCTACTACAGCTGCTCCTGCAGACACTGTGGCCACTTTCTTTGCTTCCTCCTTTCCCTTTTTCTTTCCCTTAGACTCAACCGTAGGTTTCCAACCATTCGTACAGTCACCCATCATATGAGTTTTGTCCTTACACTTGATGTACTATCCATCCTTCTTCTGAGTCTATCATATTGCATATGTTATCTTATTTTGACTAGGCTCTTTTTTCTTCTTGGAGGAAGTATTGGACTTGAGCTTGGATTTGGCATCAGGCTTGGTTTTTGCCTTCTGCTTAGGTTTAGTAATCCGATCTTTAAGGTTCTTGGATTTTTTCTTGGTATTCTTGAGGGTATTAGGTACCTCCTTTTTAGCACCAGCAGCCTGTTCTTTTTGATAGAACTGGTTTTGGGCATGTGCCTCCCTAACCTTCTCAAACTCAACCTGAGACCTAGCATTTATGATAGCCTGGAAGTATATTTCTGTACTAGCAGGAACCTTATCTAGAATATCTTTGTCAGTTCTGACTCGGACCATATAGGCACGAGTCTTAGGCTGAATTGCACTAATCAGGTACTCCCAGAGCTGTTCTTATGGTAGTTCCACTACCAACTAATGAACCCTAATACAAGTGATGAAATCTTTCATCAACTCACCTTTTTGCTGGAACTTCTTCTAAAGGGACACCTTTGCATTCCGCTTTTCATACTAGTTTTGGTATACATTAATGAATTCACGTTTAAAGACATTAAAGGTGTCCCATTCAACCCATCTGGAGTTAGCATCTAGTATGCCCTTATATTGGTTTATATAATACTAGGTGCTTGCACACCTTGTAAATAGATCTGCTACAAACATGATTTTTTCGCTATGAGTAGAATATGTCAACAACATGCATTCAAAGGTATGGTCTACCTTCATTAAGAATTCCTTTAGTTTGCTTAAAGTTCCATTGAACTTTGGAGGTAGAAGGAGGTTTCGGGGTTCTTTCTTGTTAGAAAGAACTCAAGTTTTCTTTTATAGAGGTGGAGATAGTAGTGGAAGTGGAGGTGGTACTGGACCTGTACAAGTACTATGGATAATAAAATTCTCGATATCATTATCAATTGATCGAGTGTATTATGGTAGACGTTGTTAGTTAAGTAGTTGCTATTGTAGGTCTTTGAGCTTCCTTTTGTGATTCTGGATCTGACAAGATAGTTTTTCTACTGATTCTTTATTAGTCTCACAACTGCGAATACAATCATCCTGCTCTTGCTTGATTGCCTTCTGTGTCTATTCATGGAGTTTGACAACATCTGCTTTGATACTGTTAAACTCTACCTTAGCCGCATCGACTATTGCCTCCGTGTCCTCCTTGAGCTTCTTACTTAACTCCTCCCTTTGCTTTTCTAATGCCTCACTAATAGATACAGTTAAGCTTTTAACTGCATCCTCTTGCCCTTCTGTTTGACCTTTTAGGGCTGGTACTTCCTAAGTGACCTGCTGTCACAATAACTTTAGATCTTCATATGTAGCCATTACTTCTGCAAAAATAACTCTGTGATCATCTTGAGCTTCTTTTAGGAGGCTTGCTTGAGTATTAAGACCTCTTGTAAGGTCAGCAATCTCGGCTCGTTGCCAGTCAAACTTAATAGATCCATCTCAAACAATATAAGCCAACAATTGGTCATATTCTTTTTGGCTTAAACTTGATCGAGATGGTCATGTAGAACATGGTGGTGGCTAGGTGAGACGTCGTGATAAGGCATTACTAGCTGTTCTATGAGGAGGCCTTCAGGAAGGTTGTCCAAATCACTCTAATAAGCCAGGTAAGAATGTTGTTAATGCATTTGGAGAGTATATGAGGTAGCAGAAAGATTCTACTCCTCGAGATAAAATATCTTCAATCGGCATGTCTATTAGGTCATCTTCCATATCTGTTTCGGATTGCAGAAGGTTATGTAGTCTCTGTGTGATAGCATGGGGTATGACATGTGGGAATGTGAGGGGTTAGTAAGGATGGCGAGGCCCTCTTGCTGTCTATGAACTAGACATAATTTGAGAGTATAATAGCAAATGATAATGAGAATCACTGGCTACAAAGTAATGTCATGGGGGCCCTATTGACTGATTGCACTCTTGTGACTATTAGGATGGCCATAATTTGCTGCCGCAATGATATCTATTCCGCAACACAGAATATCAATCCTATAGCAGTAAAGTTCAATCCAACTATAGTTCCTCACAACAGATCTTATTTCGCAATACAAAATATATCCTATCTCACTTAAATATAAAGTTAATTCAAGACTTAGAACTTTGTAGGGTTTATGTACTCAAAGTGCTCTTGCTTTCGAATACTTGCTAGTAGTAGAATAAATTCAACTGGAACTACTTGCACTATTTAAATCCTGTAGTATTTGTAGATATTCTTATGATAAAAATATTTTATGAATGTGGGTATACCTGTCACCTCAGAATTTGTTCCTAAGTGTTATACTATCTACACCTTTTTTAATGTAGTTGCTATTTGCACTCATTGTTATAGGTTACTAACCTAAATATAGAAATCATTTCCATGTCTGCAGGTTATATGTACTTCGCTTATAGCTTGTTTATCCCATTAATAAATACTTAGCCGAGACAACTAAATTTAATCTCAGATACATTACCAATCCTTGATACTATCGAATTACCATCCGACAATATCCGAAGTCATCTAATTGTATTTCCAGCAGTATTTACTTAATAGTATCTAGTGTCTATTGAAAATAATTTTAAACTGCACATAACTCTATGAATAGAAAACTGTAGGTCACAAGTAGATTACTATTGGAAAGGTATCAATGTATAGAAGATTATAAAATCTTAGTTTATCCTGATACCCAAATTATTTATGAAGTTATTACTAATAATAAGTAAACCCCCTCATGGACCTATATAACCATATTAAAAGTCTTATATCTCTATGGGTTTAACTCCGATCATAAAAAGGATTGCAGAAATGGAATCAAAACGAAGAGTAGGCCTAGATAGACCCTTGAAACATTAAATCCAGAGAACTTTATGTTTTGGCTCTACCTTTAGCCTCTGTCTTAGGCACACTCCCTTATAGTATCACAGGATGCACTTTGGTATAAAGTACGTCCTCGGTTCTTCATTTTTTTAGTTATTTTTACCGAATTATTTTCCTTAAGTTCAGGGTAAAAATTAGTAATTCAGGGTAATGCTAAGACTTTAGGGTAACAGCTAATAGCTAGTACATATATACATATAGTCAGCATATTAATCTGAGTATAACTATTGAACTGTTAATTGGATACTTATGAAACTTAAACCATTGCCCTCTAAAGGCTCTATGGACGTTCCATAACGGTCTTAACCATCTGGGATGATTGTAAACCTCTCTGAGGTTCATACCCATTTTATATACTTAACGCTTATAGATAAGTATTAGAAATGTTTACACCATAGTGCTAAGAGTGTATCTAGAGTCTATATAGATCCTAGAGTTATTCTATAAGAGCCCAAGTACCTTTGATAGAGCTGGATGTTACCCCGTGATACCGCTACCAACTGATAAACCCTTACACGAGCAATAAAATCCTTCATCAACTCACTTTTTTTCTGGAACTCCTTCTGAAGGGAGACCTTTACATCCTGCTTCTCATGTAGGTTCTAGTGTGCATTAATGAACTCACGTTTAAAAATATTAAATGTGTCCCATTCAACCTATCCGGAGTTGGCATTGGGTGTTTGCTTATATTGATTAGCATAATACCAAGTCCTCGCATATCCTATAAGTAGATCTACTACAAACAGAATTTTTTCACTATAAATATAATATATTAATAGCATGCGTTCAAAAGTATAGTCTACCTTCATTAGGAATTCTTTTAGCTTGCTTGAAGTTCCATCGAACTTCGGAGGTAGGGGGAGGTTTCATGTTTCTTTCTTGTCAGAAAGAACTTGGGTTTTCTGAACTGGAGGTGGAGGTGGTGGAGGTGTAGGGGGTGGTACTATACCTGTCCGAGTACTACAGATGATTAAATATTCAATATCATCATCAATTGATTGAGTTCGTTTTTGTGGGTACTATTGGCCAAGTGGTTGCTCTTATAGGTCTTTGAGATTTTGTTTGTGAGTTGGATTCGGTGAGAGAGTTCTTCTACCAATTCCTTGTTAGTTTCACAACTCCGAATATGATCATCTTGTTCTAGTTTAATTACTTTTTGTGCCCAATTATTTAGCTTGCCCACATCTGCCTTAATTCTATCAAACTCAACCTTAGCTGTATCTATTATTACCTCCATATCCTGCTTGAGCTTTTTTGTTAGCTCTTGCCATTGGATTTCTAACGTTTCCTTAATGGAAGCTATTAGTCATTTATCAGCATCTTCTTGTCTATCTGTTTACCGTTTTAGAGCTGCTACTTCTTCAGTTATCTGTTGTCGTAGTAACTTTAAGTCTTCATAAGTTACTCTACTACTATTAAATAAAATTCTATGAGCTTTTTGAGCTTGTTTCAGAACACTAGCCTGAGCATTTAAACCTTCTATAAGGTTTAAAATTTCGGCTCATTGTTGGTCGAATTCTGTACAACAGCAAGAAAAAAGTGGCATCGGGACACCAAGTAGTGTCTCCAGGAGACAGGGTTGTCTCTAGTATCTTTTGTGTCTATTATGTCTCCTAGGTGTCTCCTAAGTGTCTCCCATATGTCTCCCAGTGTCTCTTGGAGACACTGGGAGACATTCTGCCAATCATGGTGATGCACCTCATCTCTAGTGACAATACTGTCTCTAGAGACACTGAAGACAAACTATTTTCTTTCCTGATGTATCTCTATCACAAACTATTCTAGCCAATAATTGATTGTATTCTTGTTGGCTTAGTATCACGGGGTGACATGCAGCCCTACCAAAGGTACTTGGACCCTTATAGAACGACCCTAGAATCTCTATAGACTCTAGGTACACTCTTAGCAGTATGGTACAAACGTTTCTAATACTTATTTATAAAGAGATAAGTATATAGAATGTGTATAAACCTCGGAGTGGTTTATAATCATTCTAGATAGTTAGGACCCTTATGGAACGTCCATAGACCCTTGAGGGAGCTACGGTTTAAGTTTTATAAGTATCCGATTAATGGTTCAATAGCTATACCCAAATCAATATGCTAGCTATATGCATACATATACTAGCTATTAGCTGTTACCCTGAAGTCTTGTCATTACCCTGAATTGCTGATTATTACCCTGAACTTAAGGAAAATAATTCGGTAAAAATAACAAAACAAATGAAGGACTGAGGGTGCACTTTAGACCAAAGTACGTTTGGTAACACTATAAGGGAGTGTGCTCAGGACAAAGGCCAAAGGTAGGGCCAAAACATAAAGTTCTCCAAATTTAATGTTTCAAGATTCTATCTAGGCCTACTTTTCGTCTTGATTCCATTTCTGCAATCCTTTTTATGATCGGAGGTAAACTCATGGAGATATATGACTTTTAATATAGTTTTATAGGTCTACCAGGAGGTTTACTTATTATTGGTAATAACTCCTTAAATAATTTGGGTATCGAGATAAACTAAGATTCTATAATCTTTTATACATTGATACCTTTCTAATGGTAATCTACTTGTAACCCACGGTTCTCTATTCATAAAGTTATATATAGTTAAAAATTATTTTCAATAGACACTAGACACTATTAAGTGAATATTGCCAGACACACAATTAGATAACTTCGGATATTGTTGAATAGTAATTCAATAGTATCGGGGATTCATCACCAAAAATATTATTTGCGTCCTGTGCGTCTGGATGCCTGGGATGTACAGGACACATAGGAGACAAACTCAAGATCAAGATGCCAAACGCTCGGCGCGTGAGCGTCCGGACGCACTCGGACGGTGCTCGCGCGCCTGGGACGCAACACATGTGCTTTGCCGATGCTCCCTCCTCTAGGACGCAACATGGAACGGGCTGCTCGTCCCCAACACTATAGGTTCTACAGCTGGCATTGCTAACGGATAGCCCACAATCGCTCTCTTCTATAATGCACATTCGCTTCATCAGAAACGATTGCAGTTTGCCTTTGCGGCCCCCGACGCCCGTGATGTTCTAAAGACAAACTGACAGTTAACGGTGCAGCGCGGAAGAGTGTTGTCACCCGGGCGCCACTCCATCGCAGCGCGCGCCCCACAGCCAGTTGTTAACACAATCCATGCCGTGATGCTGTACCCTAGGGCTTTGCACCCTAGGGTTCAGCGTTGTGGAACAGCGCCCTGGCGCCCTATCTTGTGCGTCCCCGCCCTCAAGCCGTATACTGTTTCTGCCCCCAGGCGCCAATCCATGGTCATGCAACGTCCAGGTACTACAAGAGCACAGTATGCCTCGGTAACGTAGGTGTGTGCCCTGACACAACTACCTGATAGACAAAATTTCCACTCTACTTGGGCCAGGCAAATGCAGCCAGGCAGAGAGGGGCAGTCAGGCAAAGGCAGCTAGGTATAAGTAATACATATCATGCACTAGGTGAACTTGAGCTTCTATATACACTGATGAGCCATATTTGTACTTCCACCGCACCATTCCATCATAGATCCCACTAGGACTCTGTCCTGCGTATATGCCTCCCACAATCCAGCCGTTCCCAGACCTCAGCAGTCTCCAAAGTAGTAACCGCCCTCACTGATATAGTTATCCACTGCCACGAGCAACCCCTAGCAGTAGAGCAATTAGCTAGGCAGTCCCACAGAGTCTACGGATTTGCTGGCGAGTGAACGTACCTAGCTATGTCTCTGCATATTGATAGGAAATATCTTGGGAGTGCACTTGCAGAGTCCTAAGAGCAATTAGCAATGCATCTACATAGAGTCCGCGGGTTATCTGGTGAGTTCACATACCTAGCTATGTCTATGCTTATTGATAGGGGATATCTCGAGAGTGCACTTGCGGAGTTCTAAGAGCAATTAGCAATGCCATCACATGGAGTCCACTGGTTTTCTGGTGAGTTCACTTACCTAGCTATATCTGTAATTGATAGGGGATACTTCGGGAGGGCACTTGCGGAGTCCTAAGAGCAATTAGCAATGCGTCCACATAGAGTCTGCTGGTTTTCTAGCGAGTTCACATACCTAGCTATATCTGTGAATATTGATAGGGAATATCTCAGCGGAGTCCTAAGAGAAATTAGCAATGCCCTCACATGGAGTCCGCTAGTTTTCTGGCGAGTTCACGTACCTAGCTATGCCTGTGTCTGTGCACATAGATTGAGGATATCTCGAGAGTGCACTTTGGGCGTCTCAAGAGCAATTAGCAATGCCTTCACATAGAGTCCACTGGTTTCTGGTGAGTTCACGTACCTAGCTATGCCTGTGTCTGCGCATATAGATTGGGGATATCTCGCAACTACACTTTAGGCATCCTAAGAGCAATTAGCAATGCCTTCACATAGAGTCCGCTGGTTACTGGCGAGTTCATGTACCTAGCTATCCCTGTGTCTGCGCACATAGATTGGGAATATCTCGCAACTGCACTTTGGGTATCCTAAGAGCAATTAGCAATGCCTTCACATAGAGTCCGCTAGTTTCTGGCGAGTTCACGTACCTAGCTATGCCTATGTCTGCGCACATACATTGGGGATATCTCGCAACTGCACTTTGGGCATCCTAAGAGTAATTAGCAATGCCTTTACACAGAGTCCGCGGGTTGTCTGGCAAGTTCACGCACCTGGCTATGTCTGCGCATCTAGATGGGGGATATCTCGAGAGTGCACTGGGGGAGTCCTAACCTCAGCGCTGGCCGCTTGACCTTCCACCGACTACTGGCAGGCTGCGTTATATATCATACCTGTGAAAAGAGGGGGTGCACGTGCTCTCGTGTTCTGTTGGTTCGCGCAGCCCTGGAAATATGTGTCAGTTGACGCGGCCAGAAAATATGTGTTGATTGGTCCAAAGGCAGATTTGCACACGCTGGTGTGACAGATCAGCACATGCATGTTTCAGGCTACATAAGCCCATCAGCCATGGGTTTACCGAAGTGGGTAATAGGAGCACTGATGGCGGGCTTGTTAATATGGACTTGTGCATGCGAGAAACTCATACTTTTGGAGACTTATATATATATATGCGACATACTCATGCTTTGGAGATATATATATATATATATATATATGTGAAAAACTTATGCTTTTGGAGGCTTATATATATATATGCGAGAATCTCGTGCTTTTGAGGCTTATTAGTATATATGCGAGAATCTCATGCTTTTGGAGGCTGATATATATATATGTGAGAAACTTATGCTTTTGATGCATATTAGTATATATGCGAGACACTAGTACTTTGGAGATAAATATATATATATATGCGAGAAACTCATGCTTTTGGAGGCTTATATATATATATATGTGACAAACTCGTGCTTTTAAGGCTTATATATATATATGCGTGCTTTTGAGGCTTATTAGTATATATGTGAGAATCTCGTGCTCTTGAGGCTTGTAGATTGATTCCATGTAGAACTAGATACTACCAATGCATAAGTTTCTCGGCTATGCATATATATTAGTCTTGCCCGCGAATGCATACATTTCTCTATATCTCCAAAAGAACGAGTTTCTCGTACATGAATATATATATATGCCCACGAATTCATGCATTTCTGTCTATATCTCCAAAGGCACAAGTTTCTCGCATATATATATATATATCTCCAAAAGCATGAGTTTCTTGCATATATACTAATAAGCATCAAAAGCATGAGTTTCTCGCATATATATATATAAGTCTCAAAAGTATGAGTTTGTTACATATATATATATATAAGCCTCCAAAAGCATGAGTTTCTCGCATATATATATATATATATCTCCAAAGCACGAGTGTCTCGCATATATACTAATATGCATCAAAAGCATGAGTTTCTCACATATATATATATCAGCCTCCAAAAGCATAAGATTCTCGCATATATACTAATAAGCCTCACAAGCACGAGATTCTCGCATATATATAAATAAGCCTCCAAAAGCATGAGATTCTCGCATATATACTAATAAGCCTCAAAAGCACGAGATTCTCGCATATATATATATAAGGCTTCAAAAGCATAAGTTTCTTGCATATATATATATATATATATATATCTCCAAAGCACGAGTATCTCGCATATATATATATAAGTCTCCAAAAGTATGAGTTTCTCGCATGCACAAGTCCATATTAACAAGCCTGCCATCAGTGCTCCTATTACCCACTTCGGTAAACCCACGGCTGGCGGGCATATTTAGCCTGAAACATGCATGTGCTGATCTGTCACACCAGTGTGCACAAATCTGCCTTCGGACCAATCAACACATATTTCCCGGCTGCATCAACCGACACATATTTCCAGAGGTATGCGAACCAACAGAACACGAGAGCACGTGCACCCCCTCTTTTCACAGGTATGACACATAATGCAGCCAGCCAGTAGTTGGCAGAAGGTCAAGTAGCCAGCGCTGAGGTTAGGACTCCCCCAGTGCACTCTCGAGATATCCCCCATCTAAATGCACAGACATAGTCAGGTGCGTGAACTCGCTAGACAACCCGTGGACTCTGTGTGAAGGCATTGCTAATTACTCTTAGGACTTCCAAAGTGCAGTTGCGAGATATCCCCAATCTATGTGCGTAGACATAGGCATAGCTAGGTATGTGAACTCGCCAGAAACCAGCGGACTCTATGTGAAGGCATTGCTAATTACTCTTAGGACGCCCAAAGTGCAGTTGCGAGATATCCCCAATCTATGTGCACAGACACAGGCATAGCTAGGTACGTGAACTTGCCAGTAACCAGCAGACTCTATGTGAAGGTATTGTAAATTGCTCTTAGGACGCCCATAGTGCAGTTGCGAGATATCCCCAATCTATGTGCGCAGACACAAGCATAGCTAGGTATGTGAACTCGCCAGAAACCAGCGGACTCTATATGAAGGCATTGCTAATTGCTCTTAGGACGCCCAAAGTGCAGTTGCGAGATATCCCCAATCTATGTGCACAGACACAGGCATAGCTAGGTACATGAACTCGCCAGTAACCAGCAGACTCTATGTGAAGGCATTGCTAATTGCTCTTAGGACGCCCAAAGTGTAGTTGCGAGATATTCCCAATCTATGTGCGCAGACACAGGCATAGCTAGGTATGTGAACTCGCCAGAAACCAGTGGACTCTATGTGAAGGCATTGCTAATTGCTCTTGAGACACCCAAAGTGCACTCTCGAGATATCCCCTATCTATGTGCGCAGACACAGGCATAGCTAGGTACGTGAACTTACCAGAAACCAGCGGACTCTATGTGAAGGCATTGCTAATTGCTCTTGAGACGCCCAAAGTGCAGTTGCGAGATATCCCCAATCTATGTGCGCAGACACAGGCATAGCTAGGTACGTGAACTCGCCAGAAAACTAGCGGACTCCATGTGAGGGCATTGCTAATTTCTCTTAGGACTCCGCCGAGATATCCCCTATCAATATTCACAAATATAGCTAGGTATGTGAACTCGCTAGAAAACCAGTGGACTCTATGTGGACGCATTGCTAATTGCTCTTAGGACTCCGCAAGTGCCCTCCCAAGGTATCCCCTATCAATTACAGATATAGCTAGATAAGTGAACTCGCCAGAAAACCAGCAGACTGCATATGAGGGCATTGCTAATTGCTCTTAGAACTCTGCAAGTGCACTCCAGAGATATTCCCTATCAATATGCACAGACATAGCTAGGTATGTGAACTCGCCAGATAACCAGTGGACTCTATATAGATGCATTGCTAATTGCTTTTAGGACTTCGCAAGTGCACTCCCGAGATATCCCCTATCAATATGCAGAGACATAGCTAGGTACGTTCACTCGTCAGCAAATCCGTGGACTCTGTGGGACTGCCTAGCTAATTGCTCTACTGTTAGGGGTTGCTCGTGGCAGTAGATAACTACATCAGCGAGGGCGGTTACTACTTTGGAGACTGCTGAGGTCTGGGAACGGCTAGATTGTGGGAGGCATATGCGCAAGACAAAGTCCTAGTGGGATCTATGATGGAATGGTTCGGTGGAAGTACAAATATAGCTCATCAGTGTATATAGAAGCTTAAGTTCACCTAGTGCATGCAATGTATTGCTTATACCTGGCTGCTTTTGCCTGACTGCCCCTCTCTACCTAGCTGCATTTGCCTAGCTGCTATTACCATTATTCTTCATGCGCGCCAAGTAGAGTGGACATGTTGCCTGTCAGCATACGTTACAGAGGCATACTGCGGTCTTATAGCACCTGGACGTTGGATGACTATGGATTGGTGCCTAGGAGCAGAAACAGTATACGGCTTGAGGGCGCGGATGCACAAGATAGGGTGCCAGGGCGCTGTTGCACAATACAGAACCCTAGGGCGCCAACCTTCTGAGTACAACGTCAGGGCGTGGATCGCATCAACAGGTGGCCTTTACGGCGCATGGGGCGACCAGGCATCCAAGGGGTTGGCATAGTCCGTCAGGAGGCCTAGAGGGGCATTGAGGCGAGGAAAAATCTTTCATAATGTTACCACTTGCATGTACGACAGCTAGGTATGTAGCCACTATTGCAGCCATTGAATATGCATATAGCAGAAATATCCATTGTATTCGCTAATAATTACATACACAGAAGTAATAGATATATATATAGAGCATGCAATCGCTGCTCCAATCGCTCTTACACTCGCTCTAACACTCGCTCTAATACTCGCCCTAACACTCGCCATTCTAATACTCACTCTATTACTCGCTCCAATACTCGCTCCAATACTCGCTCTAATACTCGCTCCAATACTCGCTATAATACTCGCCCTAATACTCGCTCCAATACTCACTCTAATACTTGCTCCAATACTCGCTCTAATACTCGCTCTAATACTCGCCCTAATACTCACTCCAATACTCGCTCTTATACTCGCTCTTTTACTCGCTCTAATACTCGCAGTAATGTGCTGGGATATAGAGCGAAGGGAAAATGTGCGGGAAAGGGAGGTATATATACAGGATAACCATAGTTGCCAAGGCCGACTGGTAAGGCCGACAATTTAGACTTTCCGAAGACAATGAGATAAGGGATAACAAGAGAAGTGGCAGGACAGTGATCAATGGTGCTCAGGCCCTTTTCGCCCACGGGTGCCGTACTATTCAATGACTGGCCTGGTAATAGTCATATTGGGAAATTGTAGTCGTTGTATAGAAAATGTGCGAAGTTCACACTTTGTGATATGTTTCATAGGAATTCATGCATTCGCAGGTATATATATATATATATATGCGAGAATTCATGGATTCACGAGCTTATATATATACATGCAAGAAACTCGTGCTTTTGGAGACTTATATATATATATGCAAGAAATCCATGCATTCGTGGGCATATATATAAATATATGCGAGAAACTCGTGCTTTTGGAGACTTATATATATATATGACCGTAGATACATAAAATTCTCGCATATATATATATATGTCTCCCAAAGAACAAGTTTCTCGATATATATATATATATATGCCTGCGAATGCATGAATTCCTATGAAACATATCACAAAGCGTGAACTCCACACATATTTCTATACAACGACTACAATTTCCCAATATGACAATTACCAGGCCAAGTATTGAATAGTATGGCAGCCGCGGGCGAAAGGGGGCTGAGCGCTATTGATCACTGTCCTGCCACTTCTCTTGTTATCCCTTATCTCATTGTCTTCGGAAAGTCTAAATTGTCAGCCTTATCAGTCGGCCTTAGCAACTATGGTTTTCCTGTATATATACCTCCCTTCCCCGCGCATTTTCCCTTAGCTCTATATCCCAGCACATTATGGTAAGCATTAGAGTGAGTAATAGAGCGAGTATAAGAACGAGTATTAGAGCGAGTATTAGAGCAAGTATTAGAGCGAGTATTGGAGCGATTGGAGCAGCGATTGCATGCTCTATATATATATCTATTACTTCTGTGTATATAATTGTTAGCGAATACAATGGATATTTCTGCTATGTGTATATTCAATGGCTGCAATAGTGGCTACGTACCTGGCTGTCGTACATGCAAGTGGTGAGTGGGTATGCATTGTAGAAGAGAGCGATTTGGGGCCCTGGTTCCGCAATGCCAGACATGGAACCTATAGCATTAACAACATTAATTGAGTTGTTGATGCGATAGGAATGAACTCTGACATCCAGACGTTGAGCTTATGTTAACCACCGTCTGGACGGCTATTGTTGCCCCAATGGCATCGGGATTGTATTGCGACATAGCGCAGGGCCCTAGTTGCATCCAGATTGTAATACAATACCCTGAAGCATTCGGATGCACAGGACGCACAGGACACAAAATCGTGTCCGGACGCTTGGTGCTGCGTCCGGACGCCAAATTTTTTTTCCTGATGTTAGTAATGTATCTGAAATTAAATTTAATTGTCTCGGCTAAGTATTCTTTAATGGGATAAGCCAGTAATAAGCAAAGTACATATAATATGTAGACATGGAAATAAAATTTATGTTCAGGTTAGCAACCTGTGACAATGAGTGTAGATAGCAACTGCATTAATAAAAGGTGTAGATGGCATAACACTTAGGAAGAAATTCTAAAGTGACAGGTAGGCCCGTATTTTATAAAATATTTTTATCATAATAATATCTACGAACACTATGGGATATAAATAGTGTAAGTACTTAGGGTTGAATTTATTCTACCACTAGCGAGTATTCGAAAGCAAGAGCACCTTGTGTACACGAAGCCTACAAAGTTCTAAGTCTTAAGTTAACTTTATATTTAAGGGACATAGGATTAATTTTGTATTACGAAATAGGATCTGTCATGAGGAACTACTGTTGGACTAAACTTTACTACTATAGGATGGAAATTCTGTATTGCGGAATAGATATCATTGCGGTAGGAAATTATAGCCTTCCTAATAGTCCCAAGAGCGCTATCAGTTAATAGCGCCCTCGTAATATTACTTTGTAGCCAGTAATTCTCCTTTCATTTATAATACACTCTAATCATATCTAGTTCCCAGACACTAAGAGGGCCTCGCCAGCCCTACTAACCCCTTACATTCCCAGATGTTATACCTCATGCCATCACACAAAGACTACATGATCTTTCACAATTAGATACGGATATAGAAGATAATCTCATTGACATCCCAATGGAGGATATTTTATCCTGTAGGATACAATCCTTAAGACACCCTATATATAGTCCAGATAAGTTACAGTCATTTCCACCTGAATTAATTGATCAATTTAGCCTACCTTCTCAAAGACCACCTCGACGAACAAATTGCAATACCTCTTCACAATACTATCCCATACAACCCCCACTACATCCAATTCGACCCCCTCATACAGGACTAAGCCAACAAGAATATGACGAATTATTGGCTAGAATAGTTCTTGATAGAGCCACATAATTCGAACGGAAACAAGCCAAAATTCTGAACCTTACCAAAGGTCTAAATGCCCAAGCTAGTTTTCTAAAACAAGCACAAGAAGCTCATACTATTGTATTTAATAGTGCTAGAGCAACTTATAAAGACTTAAAGTTGCTACAACAACAGGTAACTGCAGAAGTAGCAGCTCCAAAAGGGCAAACGGATATACAAAAAGATGCTGTGAAACACTTAACAGTTTCCATTAAGGAAATGTTAGAAATCCAATAGCAAAAGCTAATAAAGAAGCTCAAGGAGGATACGGAGATAATAATAGATGCAGCTAAGGTTGAGTTTGATGGGATCAAGGCAGATGTAGGCAAGCTAAATAATTGGGCACAAAAAGCGATTAAACATGAACAAGATGATCGTATTCTGAGTTGTGAAACTAATAAGGAATCAGTAGAAGAACTCTCTCACCAAATCCAAACTCACAAACAAAGGCTCAAAGACCTACAAGGGCAACCACTTGGCCAACAGTGCCCATTTAAACGAACTTGATCGATTGATGATAACATCGAAGATTTCATTATGCATGGTACTTGGACAGGTCCAGTACCACCTCTACCACCACCT
>WHUX01000434.1:0-27750 GCA_015179025.1 Terfezia claveryi | reverse complement strand
CCCCCCTTTGGTTGAGAAAGCCCCCCTTTGGTTGAGAAAGCCCCCCTTTGGTTGAGAAAGCCCCCTTTTGGTTGAGAGCCCCCCTTAGGAGACCTCTTTGGAGTGAGAGCCCTCCCATTAGAGTGAGAGTCCTCCCATTGGAGTGAGAGACCTCCCATTGGAGCGAGAGCTCTCCCATAATTGGAGCAAGAGCCCTCCCATAATTAGAGCGAGAGTCTTAGTCCTAGCTAATATTTTCTTAGTATTAATGAAGACCCAACGAAGACATTATATAGAACATGAAGCCAGCATAAGCGGATAGCTCCTCTCCAAAGTGTATCGGAATTAACTACCGATGTTGAGGATATGGAGGAGGATATGGAAGTACCACCCACGTCGCCATCACCACATGGTAAGTGAGCAAAGAAACGTTTAGAGTCGGATTATCTATAACTAGCAATGAATTAGAGAACCAAGAAAATATGCCACTCGCAGTCCTATTTCTAACCCCTCCCGTGCCTCCGCCGACCCCAATGCGTCCCCTAACTCCAGTAGCTCCTCCAAATCTAGCTTCTCCTCAATCTGCAAAGTCAAATCAGAGGCAGCGGATAAGACAACGGCTAAGACAATGGCATGCCCATTGCGAATGTCTACGGAAACGTAGTCAGAGAGGAAGGATGAGGAAGGAAAGGATTGATGATTTGGGCGATGGAAGAGTCAATATTAAGGTTCATGCAGGAAGTGATTCTTTTGTTCAGGTTGGAAATTGTAGTTTTATTAAAGGGGGAGAGCAAACATAATAAACTATGAAAGTGTTCCAACTAGTGAAGTCAGAACTTGTATCCAATGAAGTCGGAACTTGTATCCAGTGAAGTATTGCCTTGGGCAGCCCTGAACTCGCCAAAGAAGTGGCATGGTTGAAGTGAGGGTCATAGATAGGACCTTAACCAAGGATAGGAAGCACCCCAGCCTCATCTTGTTGTTCTTGCCAGCGTGATCGTAGTGGCTTCAGTTGGCTGATCGCGGCGTTGAATTTAGATGCAACAAGATGAAGGTAAGAGCTTTCCCGACTCCAGAGGTAGAGGGCAGTCTCCATGGTAGAGGGAAGTAAGGAAGGATGCGAAGGTTGTGTATTTGGTGTGGGTAGAAGGAAGAAAGTAAGTAGAGAGAAGATTAGGAAGGGGGGTGGGGCCAAGGGTATCGTGCGCAGTCGATCTTGGCAAAATCCAACGCACCACGTCGGATAGGATCCTTTATTCAGTGCAATTGGAGCCTTGGCACTTACGAAGCTTATTCCCTGAGATTCTGTTAATGAAAATATTATACCACAAATCTGTCTCTTACAACATTTTACAACCTCCGTGATATTTCAAAATGAACAGATACAAAACCCTATGCCAATGGTGCCCACGATTCTATACTTCAGCTGGAGCATATTCAAATCATCTGGAGAAGGTTCATCCCGAAAAAAAACGTGAAGGATCTTAATGGGCCACTGCCACCATCTCGAAAGCGTCGGTTCTCCAACACCAGAGATACTACTAATTTAGATTATGATATAGACGAAGTCAATTTCACAGATATTATATCTGCTGATGTTGATTACTACTCTGATTCATGCCATAGCGAGGGATCTGATAGGGAGGCTCGAACTTTTTGTATTGAACCAAAATCCGATAAAGGAAGTCAGCACATTGATGCAATCACCTATCCACGTGCAGGCAACCCAATACGTCCACATGTATTTCCGGAGGAAGACCGAAACTTCAATTTGTTTGCTCTATTCCGCACCTCAATTGATTATCAACTGGCACGCTTCTTTAATTCTACAAAGACCTCACAGTCAAAGATCGACCAGTTTTTCAAGGATAACCTCTTGAAAGGCCTCAATCCAACGCACGAGGTTCAATTCGGTCAGCATATACAATATATAAGCTTATCGACGCAGCGGCAAATGAACCTTCCTGGCACTCAGGAACAGTGAACTACCCATTACTCAAGGGGGTGGCCTTTTATTATCGGAATATTATTGCAGCAGTGAAGTACCTTCTACGCCAAAAGGTTTATGCCAGCGAGATGGCCTGGGGCCCGCGGCAAGAATACGACAACGAAGGAACAGGGTATATAGTGAGATCCATACTGCACAGTGGTGGGAAGACACTCAGGTGAGCAATTTGTGTGTACTACGTCGATATCCAACTAACTGAAACGGATAGGCTTTGCTACCTGAAGGCGGGACACTTGTTCCGATTTTACTAGCATAGATGAAACTCACCTAACGAATTTCTCTGGAGACAAAAAGTTATGGCCTTTTATATGAGTATAGGCAATATCGGAAGCTCCATACGCAATACACATATGATGCATGCCTGGATACCAATTGCACTACTACGATTGGCCCGAAACGAATCAACAAAATACTGGGTATTCGGTAGAAACGCAGGAAATTCAGGCGTTGCAAACCATACACGATGTTTTGGCGCATTTGCTAAATCCGCTATCTGACATGAGATGTCAGAAAGGCTACGAGATGGTTTGTGCTGATGGGAACGTACGCTTATGCTTTCCTAAGCTCTTTTGTTGGCTCGCTGACCATATGGAAAATGCTACAATCCATGGTATTACAAACAACCGCTGCCCTTCTTGTACAATTCGACCGAGAAGCTTGGTGAGTATTCAGGAAGTGGTTATCCAGCTCACTCATATCAAAATTATGCCGCAGCATACAACGATTCCGACGCTATCAATTTGAAAGCAAACGGCGTTAAAAACATCAAAAACGCCTTATGGTCAGTCCCAAATATAAATCCACCTGAGCTCGTTCGAGCAGATGTTTTGCACAATATCCTCCTAGGAGTGTTAAATCATTTAATGGATTGGATTCAAGGTTTTCTAGAATACTATGAGCGGATTAATGCATTTGACTATGTCTGGCATCGGTTGCCTCCCTACCCCGGATTTTCAGTTCCGACCAAGGGATACCGAGTTGTTTCACAATGGTCGGGAAAGGAAATGCGGAACTTTGGTAAAGTCATTCTTGGAACATTTACCACGGCGTTGCGTCGGAAGGCCAACCAACCACGGCCCACCGGAGGTCAGGTATAGGAGTTCAACTGAGCAATTCGCTGCGTACGTAGCATCACTGACTTCTATCTCATGACTCAGTATCCTAGTCATACGGATAAGACAGTTTCTTATTTACAAGAATATTTGCATGTATTTCATGAAACTAAAGCTGTGTTCTTGAGGTTCCGTGCTGATAAGAAAACAAGAAAGGCTGCTGCAGAAGCACATAAGATTTGTTGAAGGAACAAGCGGATCATTAGTTGAAGACCTCAGGGCGTCGGAAAAGGTTAGGATGCGTCAAGAAAATACCTTGCACCGTCGGGAATTGGTGAATGAGATTTTACAAGAAGGGGCGCACTTCAATTTCCCAAAAATCCATTTAATCTCCCATTATGCTAAACAGTTTCCGAAGTTTGGGGCTCTAGCTCAATATTCCATGAATATCAGTGAAGATATGCATAAAGGCCTTAAGGATGCTTACCGTCGAAGTAATAGGGTTAATGCAACACCACAGATAGTTACTACCTACACGAGGGATCATACTTTTGCTATGAAGGACTTGACACTTAATTTATGGAACCAGGTTAGGCAAAACGGAGATGTGACGCCAGGTGTCGGAAAACAGGTCTACTTGAAGTTGCGGGGGAAAATTGAGTTGGGATTAATATCCAGCCTCGAGGATCTGGAGCGTGTAACTGGCTTGCCAGATCTGGTGCTGACAACACAAGCATTTTTAAGGCAGGAAGTTAGAAGCATGGATTCCGACCCTACTGAGCTGTTAGTTCAGGAAATTCGTTCATATGGGGTGCTTCAAATTCCAGTGCCAAAATTCAGTGGAGAAGGGTTCATTTTGCACAATGCTAGATGCACCAAGAAATTTCACAGGAAGGAAAGATACGATTGGATATGGGTAAGGAGACAGTGTGCATTGGATGAGGCACCAGTAGGGACGCTGAATGGTCGAATACCAGGACGAATCAATGCATTATTCAAAGTAATAACTATAGCAGGAATGGTGCACCGGTTGGCGCATGTGAATCTGCTTCAATGCATTGGGTTGAATGCTGTGCAGGGCACAGAAGGGATGGTTCGCGTTGGATTGCCGATGAGTGGGGAAGGGGTTATAGTTAAGATATCACAAATAGAAGGGATTGCGCATTTGATACCATTAGAGCCGGGGGAAAGTTGGTTGGTAAATAATAGAATAGACTTAGAGACATAGAATATGATTTATGATTAGGAAATAATAAACTTATGACCAGTTGAAAGAAGAGCCACAAAGAACGTGAAGTATCGGATGTAAAACAGGTGCCAGGCCAATATTAGGAGGGCATGTGTGGGGGTGTATAGAGGTAAGCAGAAAATTGTAACATATGGGATGGTATAAAAGTAGTTGATGTGTCCGGATACAGATTTGTTTATTTTTTCTGCTGAAGTTTGAGAGTACACATAGGGTGTATGAGAGGCAGTGGGAATTTGGTGGTGTTCGAGGTGTAGAGCATATATTTTGAGGATGCGCATGTGGTGCATGAGTGGGAGCAGAAATTTTGTAGTATGAACAGGGTGCATAAGAGGCAGCAGGAATTTGGTGGTGCACCAGGTGGAACAAAACTAGTTGCTGCGTCATGATAGAGAATTTTTTTTGCTGATGTCGAAAATCGATACAAGAGTCCTTCTTGTATCGACCTCCACTGCATTGTTGTCATCGTCATTCTTTTGCTTCGTTTAATAGTAAGGTTGATAATTGAATAAGCATCCAATTCAGGTGCTATTTCTTTTTTGATTGCTTTCTTGAGGTCATATATATCTTTAACCTCTTCCAATGTCACTTTGCCCCATTCACTCTTAGGGTCGATACACTTAAACCAAGCTTCACTTGCAGTTAACATGACGGTCTGTTGATTACTTAAATGGAGTAGGCTGCTAGAAGGGAGAGGTGGTGAAGAGTAGCAGCAAGGCGGAGGTTATATATTGCTGGAGACAGGCTGGTCCCAGCTCTTAGTAGTAGGTCATATCCAGTCTTAGCAGAGTCATGGGAACAATCACATGAGTAATTAGATACAACTATATTTTGCAGACTAACGACTGAGTACCTATAGTTCTATTGACTGACCTGCAGACCCTGGTGATCTTGCCCTATGGGACATATACAGACTGATTTGATAACTATATAACTAAATTCGGGCTATCTCATAGGAATGCTAATTATTCATAATAACATAGGAAATATTTAAAGATATCACTAGCTCTCGAAAGTGGCATATATACCCCCTTTAAGTATTACCTCCCTCTACTATCACTATATCTATAATACAAAGTAACTGAGGCTGCATAGGCCTGATATGGCAATGATCCCTAAGAATATTAGAGTATCAAAAACAAAGAAAGAAGCGGAAAGTAAAAGTAAAATATCATGCCAAGAATTAAACTTTTACTTATGGCTAAATATATACAAAATAGATAAGTGACCGCGTGGCAACCCTCCAATCCTCATTCGGTACAATGCAACTCGAATAACTGGAGCAAGAATCATTGCTTCCATCGGCTACGTAGATTGTGTTAATGATTTATGTGAAGTGTTTAATGTGAATAGTAGAAGGCGTCAGTGCCACTATTATTATTTAAAGTAGCTGGTAAATTATTTTGTATAGAGTGGGCTGTAGAGTATTTGTTATAGCGATAGCAGTACGTTTTTGTGAATTTTTTCGGAATATTCATAGAGGAGGATGGAGCAGTTCTCATGTCAAACTGATTTATGGTTTAAGCACCACACCAAATAAATCGTTCTGAGCACGAGAACAAGCGTAGCATCAGTAGTCTGGTTATAGCATCAGATAACGGGTTGTTGGTCAGATAGAGCAGAATGTTTTACTGGAAGCTACTCGGAGGTAAATCCGGAGTAGTCTGGTTGCATGACCCCTCCGTAGACTCGGAGGGTATTTGGTCAAGAGGTATTTCTTTGGACGGAGTAACGCTGTTCTCGTGTCCAGACTGATTTAGGTAACGCCTTGGAGGGTAGCGATCATTAGTCTGGTGGGCACAAGCGATCATTATGAGCTTGGTTTAAATGGTCTGAGTTTAGTGATGGTGGTAAGCTATCTGACGGGTTATGTGTCGGATTATTGTTATTCGCAAGACGCCTCCAGGAGTCCTTTTCGTTCGGATCAGAAATGCGGAATCACCTCGATAGTGGAATGTTGGATTATCTCATGTTTATCATGAGGACTCATCACTCATTCTTACTCTCACTGTGGCTACACCATCTCTAAGGTCTAGGGACCTTTATGGTTCGAGATTAGAATGACTGGTGGCCAAAAGACTGGACTGGTGCCTCTTTCTCTGGTGTGATCCTCAATGCTTAAACTGCTGTCTGAATGCAGATATGCAGGTACCCAATCAAGGGTACTGAGACATTAAGAACTGACCATTATGCTGTCCGGTTCAAGAGTGCGGATGCCGTGTGAGCAACTAGGCTACCGTGGGAGCGGATTTGGGTCGTGGGTAATTCGCCCTGCCCACGTCAGGCTAATGTACGGCTGGCTATCTGGAAAACACTTTATTAAGGTTGATCCAACGTAGGAGGTGTGGGGAGGTGAAGGCTAGATTTTGGTATGGCTATTAAGACGTACAGAGGACTCTCGATACAAGCATATCGTTCGGACCGGGAGAAGTATGCTTGTAACCAATATATGCTTATAGCAAGAGAAAATAGGTAACTATAAAATGAAGTTAGCTAGCGCTAGGAAATGTTGTGGAATAGGCTTATAAATCCAAGTAGAGCCCAAACGAGAGTAGTAGGTGTGGAGGCGGGAATGTCAAGGAGAGGAGGCACCAGAAAGTCAGTGATCCTGCGCTGAACATGCAGACGCCTGCATTGAATTTCTAGAGTCTCAATACTTTTCTCCTCACGCTGTAGAAAATCTTGTAGGGTTCCTGATATTGGCTGTAGGTTCAGCTTGAAGAGAAAAGGGGAGTATTCCTTCAATATGTGCGGGCGCTACCCTGAGGTGAAACCGGTCAAGCTCCGACTATGCCTGATGCTGTTGGACAACCGAAGATTTGGAAGATGAGGCCATTGTTTTCAAAGTCAGTATGACATCATCGGATCACTCGGTCTGATACAAAACCAAGTAAGCTAATTTGACAGTTCACAGGTGACATGAAATCGAGAGTGCATCATCATTTGACATCTACGACCATAGACTGAAGAAAACGAGGCATCCTGTCCGCTCTGCCATATCTAAGCTTCAGATCGCCAGGCTAGTACTGCAGTGGGTGACCATGCAAGAAAGTCTCCCACCGCAGCACGCATTGGGAGTTTAGAATTTTTCACTTCTTCTTTCGGTAGCGTTGGATGGTTGCCTTTTTGAGAAATCACACAGGTACAGTATCAGTCAGACGGAACAACCGGTCAGCTAACCTAGGTGGGTATAAGGGGGCTTGGTAGGCGCAAAGGAAGGGAAGCAAGAACAGTTAGTTTGGTTAAATGACGGTCAGTGCACGCAAGTTGTTAGCAGGTTAACCTTGACAGGTTAGCTGACCGGTTGTAGTAGTCCTTATTTGGCCCATACCTTTTTTGGCATCTTCCAGTCTACCCTTTTTGTAATTAAGCTAGTCCTATCTTGGTAGTCTTCCTTCCATACCATTTTTTAGACTGGTTATTGTTTTTAGATCGAGACTCCACCAGTCCTACGATGCCAACAGGTTTCAGCTGAAGCGAGCCCTTAATATGCAGTGCTGCAGATAAAAATTTCGGAGTAGCCCCATATTTGAAGTCTAACTTGGATTCCAAATGCCAGCTGTACTGGGTAGTCAAATATATAAATGTACAGTCATTTCCCCCCTCGTTGAACAGAAATTCACAACATTGCCATCATGTCTACAGTACCAACACCAATCCGGACCCTTCCTACAACCACCTTAGGCAGTATGACTACTGACCCCTTCGATACCTTCAATCATGCTCGCCCTAGTAAGAGTGCAACCTAAGCTTTTCTAACAACTGAAGATATCTCTATTCCGAAGAAAGCTTACCAAAAGGGTACAATGAGAAAGCTGACCAGCATTAAGAAACGGTTCAGCAACTTCTGCTGCGATATGTTAAATATGACGCAGGTAAAATATACCACCGATACTATCATTCCATACCTACAGTCGCTATTTGATGAGCAAAAGCTTTATTAAACAATCCAGATGGAATTCACCCAACTTCGAATAATCTCAAAGACCCTACATAAAGACCTCCATGGAATCCCAAATGCTACTGATATCAATAAGTTCCTTAATCGCCTTAGAGCACAGCCAATTGCTAACAACACATACAAAAGTAAATTAGTAGCCAACGGGAGTGATCTCAAATCTATACTGCACTTTCTCTGGATGGAACATCTGCAAAAAAAAATCTGCGTCAGGATGCGGCCGTACGTCAGGGGCGTCACGGGCGTCCTGAGGTTATCGGTTCGTCTGGGTGCGTCCAGACTCTGCGCTGCGTCCAGACCCTGGCCGTGCATCAAGGTGCGTCCTGACCCTACGCTGCGTCTTAACCCTGTCAGTGTGTA
The DNA here is from genome assembly GCA_015179025.1 of Terfezia claveryi. Classification (NCBI taxonomy): domain Eukaryota; kingdom Fungi; phylum Ascomycota; class Pezizomycetes; order Pezizales; family Pezizaceae; genus Terfezia; species Terfezia claveryi. Next base: position 19,147 of record WHUX01000434.1, on the reverse strand, counting down.
AGGGTAGTCTGGTTGCACGACCCCTCCTGTGGTGTAAGGGTGCGTCCTGAGCTAGACTACTGTAGTCCTGAGCATGTCGCTACTCCGACAATCTGCGTCATATCCCCGAGTCTGCGTCACGTAGCTTCCACTTCCATCATATATCCTCACATCCCCTACTCTGAGTCACCTAGCTAAAAAAAAAATCCGTCATGTATTCTCACCCTGACAACCTGCATCAGGTCCTCTACTCTACTTCACGTTGCGTCTACCTCCATCATGCATCCTTACCCTGATCCCATGTATCAGGTCGCCATACATGTGGAGAGCTTGCTAAAGCATTGTTTTCATACCTATAGAGAGCTCGCGAATGCAGGGTTTTCATGCATATAGCGACCTTGCGAAAGTATCAAGATCAGCAAGATAGAGAGCTCGCGAAAGCATGGTTTTCATACATACCGTTACTTACATTTACTCTCGTTCATTTCCCATATATAGCTATTGCCTCCTCGGAACTAGATTTTGCCAAGAGCAGGAGTTCCAACCGACTCGAGGGAGTGGTTGGAGGTGAGACAAGTTCTAAGACAGCGCCAGTCGGTTGGGTAGGAGAGTCCCTATTTCCAAGGTGTGGCCAGCTGGGACTTAGAGATTTTTTCTTGTTCCTTACACCCAGGACTGAGGACTGATTTCTATGCATCTCTACAGAAGTTTGCAGGCTCATACATATGGACGTGGATATACAGGCTAATAGGGACGGTCAATTCTAGGCTCATATAGGCGAAGATATCCAGGCAAATAATGACCCCCGATTGCAGGCTCATATGGACGTGGATATCGAGGCTAAGAAGGACCCCCAATTGCAGGCTCATATGGACGTGGATCTCGAGGTTAATGTGGACGTGGATATCGAGGATAAGAAGGACCCCCAATTGCAGACTCATATGGACGCAGATATCTAGGCTAATGTGGACGTGGATATCGAGGCTAAGAAGGACCCCCAAATGCAGACTCATATGGACGTGGATATCGAGGTTAATGTAGACATGAATATCGAGGCTAAGAAGGACCCCCAATTGCAGGCTCACATGGACGCGGATATCCAGGTTAATGTGGACGATGAATTCTAGGCTCAGATGGGCAGGGATATTCGGGATTATATTTGGAGTGCAGCGTGTGTTTGTGTACTTAGTTTTATTAGTAAGAATAAAATGGTTTATTTCATAATGCATAAAATGCAGGTGAACTACAAAAACAAGCGCGGTAGCACAATCGCGGCTATAGTAGCACTATTAGCAGACCAGATACGTCCGAAGATTAGAATGAGATGTTGAGCGCTGTGTAAAGGTAAGTGTGTCTCTGGGAATCCGGCTTCAGATGAGCTGCGTTGGTTAAGTCAAACAAGATAGGTGTGCGGCAGGAAATACAGTGAGAAATCAATTGTATCCAGACGCTCGAGAAATGTCCAATTTGCGTCGGACGTAACAAAATGTTATAGATGGCTTCAGATTCGCCAGTTTGCGTCGGAGCGTCACGTGCTTCTGACGCACCTGACGCAGATATTATTTTTGCTGATGTCTATACTTTGTTTGAGAATCTTAAATTCCTAGAGGTGCCGGCTACTATTCTCAATACCATTAGAAAGCTGAATAGTCTAATTTCAATACCCATTGTTCTACTTTCTCTGTAATCCAACGAGGAATCCTCTGGTGCTTCTGTCCTGCTGAATTGAGATAACTTTGTGGGTTGACAAATCGTGGATATACGTCTCTTGGAACAACAAAGTAGAAGCGAACTTTCCCCATTAACTTTCCTAAAAGGTTCTTTAATCCGTTCACCTTGATGTTATGCTGTCTGCCAACAGTGATCTGGAAAAGTGAATCATGTTCTGCTACCCCATAAATGCACAGGGAGTCGATCGTCTCAAATGTTCGACTGCGTGGGCGGGAATAAAACCCAGGCTTGATCTCGTCCACACTATAAAAGCTTTGTTGTACAAGCTTCGGAAGCGCTATAGTTTCCTCAGTTAGATCTCCAAGGCGTCGAACCTGGAACTTTCCTCCCCTTGTCAGTATCCGATGTGCAATTGCCTCAAAGATATATCCCCTTGTAGATGCATGTACACTATCTTCTTCGATATCCAAAATGTACTTGGTAATCATTTTTGGCATATTACGCTCGTAGTATGAGACGACGATATTTTCGATGTAGAGGGAGGCGAATTTAACTCGGAAGTCCTCGTATTTCCCTTCGGGTGTTACAGTCATGTGCAACACTGTCCCGCTGATACTAGTAGAATTATAACGGTTGGTGCCGATCCACTTCATGCATGCATCGATATCCACAGCCTGGCAGTTGTTGTGTAAGTCTTCCTGATAAAAGCTGTTTGTCTTCTCCAGGGTTGATCGCGGAACCCCACCCCATTTGCTAAAATATCCTCTCCAGTCTGATTCGGTTATAGACGGGAAGCGCAACTTCCATAACCGCTCCAACTCCAGCTCATCCCAAATAGGCATGCCCAACTTATAGACATTTGGTGCCTTTGCTAGTTCTTTGTAGCGGTCTCGTTTTGGAGAAGTCACCAGGACAAATCGCCTAGCCCTGCCCGCTATGGGCTCTATAGCATCAGCAATATAAAACGTGTTACAGTGCGTGAAGTTGGTGATAAATGCTCCCTTGCCATGCGAATTTACGGAAATGATGCTGTGACCAGATTGCTGATAATTGATGCCACCGTCTGCAAACAAAATCACTCGCACAGCGTTGTCTTGCCATTCGATGTTACGGTCTGGGAATTCGCGTGCTAAGCGATATATCAGATAAAAGCCGAAGAATGATTTTCCAATACCTAACAAGTTTTAGTGAACATGTTTTAGTAGCTGAACAAAGGGCCACTACCTGGTGTACCAGTTATTATGTAAGACCTTTTGTTTGGCGTGCCCGTGGAAATGGCAGTATCATTCCAGGCAATAATATTAAATAGATGCGTGTACGCATCCCTCACAAATATCGTCGACCCAAACACTTCGGAGCCCAGGATGTCTACCGGGAATTCAAGTGTCTCTAGACCCCCAACCTCCATTTCCCGCAAAGATTTCCACCAGCTCCAGCAACGGAAGGAATTGTCATCCTCGGGAGGTCGCTGGCGGGGGGGGCCTAGGGTTGAAACTACATTAGCAAATAGGCGTACTCAAGAAGGAAATGAGTCTCACTTACCAGGCCCAGGAGTCTTAATGATGATATGAACGCACGCTTCTTGAGGAGGGTTATTTTTGAAAATACCATCGATTTTGACCATCGGATTCAGCACAGTGTTGCTATCCAGGTCCGAGTCTGTAACCATGTCGGGTTTATTCCATTTCCAGAGTTTGAGATCAGGTGCACGCATGTCCTTTAAACTGCTTGGCCCTTCGATGATAATGAGCTTCTTGAGCACCCCAACCGTATCTCCTCCGTCAACCATCACTGGAAAGGGTTCGGCATCCGAGTCACCCCAGACTAGACAGAAAAGCCAAGGCATTTAGTGATGAAGGGGGGTGGGAAGGTGTGAAAGGGTGAAGGTGACAAGGATCTGTGTGTATGTAGATGGGAGATGGGCTGAGAGATGTGAGAATGTAGGCAAATCTCACGATAACCACAGGCCGGACGCTGAGCTCATGCCAAGCCTCTAGTCGTTGAATGCCGGAACATCCATTAGACATAATGCTAAGCACTCCGTCCAGATTACATAATTGAATAAAGGCTACTATCGTAGCTACTACCTATCGTAGCTACTACCTATCGTAGCTACTACGGAGGGGTCGTGCAACCAGACTATCGTGGCTATCGCTATAAGGCTCAAGGCAGTAGTGAATATCTGTTCTCATCAAGTTCAGATGACAACCTAAACCTAGGTATTGGACTGAGGTGGGCTGACTTTAGGTTAGCCAGATTGTGGCGCTGAAGCATGATCTTCAAAGGGTCTGATGATGGATTTATATTAGTTAGGCTGTGGTGGCATGTCGGCACAAGCCCCTCCACCTACGGTACTGTTGGAGCCTACTCCGATGATCCCTCGATGGGGGCACCTAAACCAATGCCGGTTAAAAGTACTGGTTGGATCAGTTTAAGCCTAAATGCACTGATAGTTCTTTTGTATGTAGGTATTTAGTGGGACGGCGGTTCTGTCCCATCAACGGAGCAATTATCCTCTGCGAGAGGTCTGGTTGGTCGGCTCCTTCTGAGAACCTCCAGCTCTGATCTTGGTTAGAGACTACTTTGATCTGCCAGATAACGATGTTCGAATTTTGGTAAATCAGAGGATTTACTTCTCGGCACTTGGCACCCGGCCCTTTGAGGCACCTCATGACACAGCAATGTTTTACTCCGGCGACGTTACCCAGACAGAAAGCTGGTGGAGCAAAAGAAATCGAGATTTGCGATAGCATATTTTGAGGTACATTGCCTACAGGGCGTCTCCAATATTCCTTAATATCTCTTTCTGTTAAGATCATTCTGGGCTCGGGTATTGTATTCTGAACCGAGGAAAACGAAATCGATTGGGAAGGCACCATTTTCACCATTCTTGTCAGCCTTTTTCCTTTTCATAGTTCCCCCTTTGCTTGCTAGCATCGCCATCAATTGCATACTCAAGTGATCCTATTCCCCGCCATCCCTCCATGCAATTCATCCCACTCTCGCACACACTCCTTCACCTCCAAAGCCGCAACATGCACCTCTTCCAAGATTCTCCACAAACTCTCCAACCTAATCATATGCTCTGGAAACCTACTCGCAAAGGTGGTGACCACTCCAACCCCCTTACTCAACCAACTGAATCTCACAATCTCAATTCCCAATCCCTGACACAGAACCCCCCACATTGGAAATCGTGACAACCACCGAATGAGCTCGTTGCCCCGAAGATCCGTCCTAAAACCAAGATACCAACGCCGGTAAGCCAGAATCCGGAGACAATGTTCAATTAGCTTCTGCCTGTCTAGAGTCTGTTTAAGTCCCTGACCCCACGACCGGGCCACCTCAATCACAAGCCATTCTTGGGGCTCCACACGGCCTCCAATGTATAATCCGTCGAATTTGTCCGGGGATAGTGAGGAGGTTTTTTCTTTGCGGTGGAGGACGCCATAAGGGGAGATGAATGCATGGTCGATAATAGAGGACCAAAGAACGTCGAAATTACCCTCAAGAGGGAGTGGGGAGCAGATGGCAGTGTTAAGAAGGAAGTGGACGCTATATTATGGTTATATAGTCAGCTGGTGGGAACCTCCAATACGTGTTATACATTTCGATGATAAGATGGCTGGGACTTACGTGTGTATAACAGCGGAGGTAGCCTGTTGGAAGAGAGGATTATATTTACATTCTCTGCATGAAAACTTATTCCTTGCATCTATGAAACTTTCATAACTACTGCAATTGGAAAAACATTTCTCGACGCAGTGTGCAACAATATGTGAATCTGAGTTTGAGCGAAGCGCGGCCTTGACAATAGCATACTCTTTTGACGACAGCAGTTGAGGGGGGCGAGAAGCTATATCTATGAACCCAGCCTGGAGCAGAATATTTTCCTTTACTAATGAAGCATTGCCAGGGTCAAGAAGGTAATTACGTAAAAGATCCTCCAAAGTTGTATCTCGTGTGTCAGTGTGCAGAGGGAATTTTGTGTGGAGGTTTGGATAGATGTATAGGAAATCTGCATCTCATACGGGCCATAGTCGGCTCGGGATGATTGAGATAGGGAAGGAGACCCTGCGAGAAGGTGGCTTGGGGTATTTCCCCGGGTGGGTGTAACTGGATTACCGTAAGTGAGAGTGGTGTCAGAAGCAGCTGGCCTATCCTCCGAGGCCTTGCAATTATGAGTAGAATGGACTAGAGCCGCGGGGGGTATATCGAGAACCTCTGTAAGAGACGATGCAAATACTGGCGAGCTGAAAGGTGTGAGTTTGGGTGAAAATACTGAGGCAGTGGGTACAAGTGAACATACGTATTTATAGTACTTTGCTGGGCGTAAATGACCGTTGAAGCTGAAGGAGCATTTGAAGCAATACTAAACGTAGCCATTGGCGCTGAGAAGTTCTGAAAATCAGAATGCCAGAATGGGTCAGCCATTGTGCTGAGTCAGATAGTCAAGAGAAATTGCAGGATAAATGACCTTCCGTCTCATAGCCTCCGGTGCCAGAACACTCGGCTCAACAACGGCTAGTGAGAGTACCTTCCGTGTGATGAGCTTTATGTCCCGGGACCAACCTTGGCTCTGATGCGGCTAGTGAAGACCCGCCAGCTTCTGAATTGCTACTACCAAGAGCAATGAAATCAAGAAAATGGCTGGTAAAGAACCGTCCACTTCGAGACTATCAGGGCCATAGTACTAGAATTCATAGCATGGCAAGTAAGACCTTCTACTGATACATCTCGGTGACAAATACATAGCAGAAGTAGAGCTCAAGAACAGTGAGTAACGACCTTCCGTTCTCTCGCTCCACCCCCGTGTACCTCGACTGACAACGTACCAGCAGCTGGTAATGACCCAAGGCTTTTCAGCCCCAAGTAAAACCTCACAAAAGTAAAGACAAAACTGACCTTTCTCGGGTTCAACGCCCTCAATAACCGCCTTGCAGCCCCTGCCTCGGAGGAATCCGGTAAAGAGGTGCGACAAATCTCCTCCAGTTGCGTCAGCAGATACCATTTTTGTTTCGCGGGGTATTTCTTCCCAATAACGGTTTTTAGGTGTTCCAGAGACCAGAGCGAGGGGTCATTTTCGGAAAGGTACTGGTGGACCTGGGAGGATAATTCATTTTGAAGCTTTGTAGCCTTGCGTTTGCGTGAGGCCTGGGAGGGGTTTGAAGTCGTTGCTGGTCTCTGGCGTTTGCCTGGTGTTGAGCCTGGCGGTTGGCGTTGGGAGTCCGAATCAGGATAGGGTTCGGGATGATGCTGAGAATCAGATTCTAAATTCGGACTGTCACGATCGACGCGTGAATTATGCGGAGGAGGGGATGGTGATAGTACACGAGATTGTTGCTTTGACGTCGTGGGGGTTTGTCGTGTCATGATGGAAGAAGGAAGATGAAGTTGAGGGGGCTTGGCAACTGTGTTTATATAAGCATTTCAAGAATGCCAAGCATGTCGATGTGTGCCAAGAATGCCGATGCGTGCCAAGAATGCCGATGCGTGCCAAGAATGCCGATGCGTGCCAAGAATGCCGATGCGTGCCAAGAAAAACGGTACATCCTTGGTGGACTAGAGTTTTGTTACATCCTAGAATAATACTGTATATTCAGGAACCTTCTCGATGACCAAGATACTCCCTGAGGGGCCAGAGTTAACGCGCTTGCCGAAGGAGAGTTTGACTCAGAACAGAACCAGCTTACGATAATATTGTATGAGTCTTGATCGCTCAGTAAAGCCGTAGCTGATTCTGGAATGAGCGATGTTTAAGCGAACACGAAGTGTGCTACAGTTAACTGTAAGGGATGGTGAAGATCTGTCCAGGCTGTAAGAAAAACTCTGTGTCCGGAACTAAATTATTAGTCTCGGGTCATTCTAACTTACGTATATCGAAAGGAAGAGATGAAGTCTCAGTATATATCGTGCGGTAGGAACTCTAATGGGCGTGACATAGTCTGGTTGAGCGTGACACATGATGATGATTATCCCAATAAGGCAGTTACTACGCTAGTAGGGCTTAGCGCAATTCAAATTGTGAAGCAGCTGCCGAGTTATTTGGTTGATTTCCCCATCATGTTCTGATGTAGTGATCGATTGGCCTGGTCGAAATTTTAACTATATGTACTCTGCTTGAGCCACATTGGCTTTCCTTTTCTTTATGGATTACAGTGGACAGTTTGGAGTAGACGGCAGATTTCGTATAGCTACTATTGAATAGCTAGCCCACTCCAGTTTCCATCTCGAAAATCTAGTTCGCTATGGTGTTCTGTGATTAACTGATGTATCACAGTTATGTAATACCCCCGTTACGGGGGCCAACCAGATGCCAACCAGATTATGTAATACCCTCGAAAGAACCACACAAATGCAGCTAGGTAGTCTTGGCATGAGACTAGCAGCTAGGAACGAAAAGGCCGCTATCGACTCTCATTAATAAGCGCCACACCAATCCCTGACTCACCTTATTTGGCTGTTATCCTTGCAATGCTTCACGACAAGCCAGACTAGGTACCTAACACAGGTAATGTGGTTAGGCTTGTAGGTACATAGGTACCACGAGTCATTGATCTCCTGACCTCATTGGCTGGAAGGTAGCATTAAGGAGAGCAGATCCATGGACCTGAATTAGCCACGAGTAGATCGTTTTGTCGTGTCCAGGTATTTGATTTGTGAGACGTGCCTAGTGTGTCTCAAGACTTGTCACATGGGAGAGACTACAGTCTCGAAATTTATCAGAATTCATCAGGTCTTGCATAGTAAATATCTTGCGTGACCCTAAGTGGATGTTGGTGGTCTGGTTGGTTCGCTGGGTAGTCCACCTCATAATTGAACGTATCTGGGAGCTACCGATACTCCAACGAAGAGGCCAGTGCCTGCCAGACAGAAGTGACAACGCCCTTTGCTGTATCTCAGGTTAGATTGGGAACAGGGATAGAAAAATTATATGACCATATACCACATTAACATAGTGGGTTGGTCGCCTGCTTCTACGGCGGCTGCTAAATAGTGCAAGCTTCCAATTGGACTGTGATCAAAGATCAAAAAATTGGACGGTGATCAAAAAAATGGGATGGTAATCAAAAATATCCCGCATATGCAGCTCGCTTGGATCCGCTCCATTCTCATCGTCCATTTGCATCATCTGTGGTCATATTAAGAACTAGACTAGTCCTGGGCGATCTTTCCCTAGCTGTACGTGTATTTTCAAGGGGTAGTCTGGTTGGCAGTGAAGGGGTAAGTTGGCGAACGCAGCTAAAATCAGTATGGTTACAACGTGCATGTAGGTGCGTATTTATAAGGGCGAAAAAAGTCTGGCGAAACTTTTACTACCTCAGCACAGGGCAGGTATTGACCCTCGTGCTCCAGCAAATGCGAAGCTATGCGATCGACTAGAGTCTTGGCATGAGACTAGTCGCGGTGTGGCGCCGCATGGCGTTTTTGCCAATATGGGGCGGGCGTTGAAGTGTACTTTTAAGTGGCGTAAGAATAGGCCTTGCCAGCCAATTGTGCATGCATTCTTAGTCTGGTTGCCAACCAGACGAATGCATTCTCCAGCACGTTCGCTTACGCTTCAGGGATCCGGATTCGGGTTTCTATCAGGGTTTTCATATTATAGATTAGTATCCATTTAGACTCAGATTAGCGGTTACAAGACTAATATCCATTGCACCAGCAAGGACGAAGCCAGTGGTTCGGGTTCATATAACGAGAGTGGTTCAAATACTCGCTTGCATAACGACGGGGTAAGAAACTAGAGGAATCCGCAGGGATTCAAAAATGTGCAACAGGGAGACGAATTCTCAACAAGGTACATTATCTTTTTGTCTCAGCATGCGAGATAATGTAGGTAGATCCCTTGTCTTTCCAACCCCTTGGATGGCTCTGTTCTGAACAATTTTCAAGTGAGCTAGCTAATCCAAGCTGTCAAGGTCAACCCCATGACTGCACATGAGCTTCCACCAAAGGTGAGACAACCCTTTGTTGCCGGTGTTCCGATGGGAAGTTGAGTGCTATTGGGTCAAGATCGATTACTGGGGCACGTCATGCGTGACGCATTACTGTTGTGATCATTTCCGCTATTTCCGCTATTTCCGCTATTTCCGCGAGGTCAGGGTAACCTCTAATCTCTGATCTCAGGAGTGGACAATAATATGGATGCAGGGAGTGTACTCGCCTCTAGTCCAGTTACAACTCCCTAAGGATAGGTATATATCCGTAAATTCAGTTACATCTCTTTCGCACGGGAACTAATAGAACGCCCGGCAAGTGTTCAATTAAGTATTTGCGGCCACAGAAATGCATCCGTGCGGCCATGAGGAGGGCCCAATGTGAAGTGCGGACCACTGTTTGATTCCAAAGCGAATGTTCATGGTTCTGAGGCTGTACAATGCGGCTCAGGATTCGTTGATGGTGCGGTCCGCACCTTGAAATTAAGCTCGAGCACAAGAGGGGTCGTGCCAACGAGACTAACTTAAGAGGAGAAAACGGGCTTGCCTAATCGTCTGAGCTTCTGACACCGGGAGATTATAATGTTCCCCCAACTGCAGCTGGGGCCGGATTTATAAGCAGCTGACACTCTGATCACCAAGCGAATAAGATTAGCAGACTTACCCCAAAGATGAGGTGGGATGATATGAGGTTTCTGGTGGGTTCGACTGTAGGGGTCTCGGCCACATTGATATTAGTATTAATTCAGCCGAGGCCGGTGCTTACCCGACCCACATTGTGAAGAACGAGTTGTGCTTGGAGCTGAAATGGGCGGTGTGATACTACCCCATATACCCGGAAGGGATGATACTCTTGTTTTGAAACGTACAGCCGCTCTGCTAACATTGTACTTTCTTCGCTGCAATCTCCCTAATGGCCAACAAACTCAAACGTGGGTCCTATCTGGCGATTCAATAAGAATTTAGAGTACCCTTGGACTAGCAAGCTGAGGAGATATATGTGTTTCAGTGTAACCCAGCTGTGCAGAGGATCAGATAGTCGACACAAGTTCCTCACTTTGGGCCGAGGCTAACTCGGGGTGATGTATGGATTTATCTGACTATCTGTGGTACATTTCCCGGAGACTGATTAGTAGATGTGGAGTGGAACAATAGTATTTTAATCGATGACTTTCTCTACCCTCCTTATGGGGGGAAGATGTTCCCATATTGATGCCCTTCTATCGGGGTAGAGGACTTTCTACCCTAGGGGCCGGGTTAACCCCATACTCTTCCCGACGGCCTTGCCGGCTACTTCGATGGGACTTGCTTCCGCTATATACTTATTAGTGAGTGGGCAAGGTGTATTGATCGTGAACGTAGGGAATATTGGTGGAGTTTGGTGATGCTTTGGTCGTTGTTGGAGGTTGTAAGGAAGAAGAAGGAGAAGGGTGTATATAGCATCCAGGATTCAGGATTTGGCGTTCTTGGCATTCCAAAACGTTCCATTGGGTGCTATTTCGTTCCTACCGAGTTGGTTCTACTGCATTCCGTTTGGAATATATCTTCGAAGGTTACCCTGAACTTTGCAATTGCTTCGAACTATGATTTGAGATTCCTCAGTGATTCCACCTTTGGCTCGTCGACGACCAGCCCTACTTGGCCAGACTTACGGAGCTCTACGAACTCATCTACGGGGCATGAACGACAGCCATCAGGGTACTCGGGATAATTGGAAGATTGAGGGCTCCCCTGCTCGATTCATGGGTAATGCTCGCTCGAACCGGCAACAAACCAGAGACGCATATACTACCCCAAACATGATGTATGTAGAAACTAGTCAGTACACAAAGACTAACTGACCTGTTGGGAGGTGTAGTCGAAAATATTGATGTATGTAGAAACTGGTCAGTACACAAAGAGCTAACTGACCCTGTTGGGAGAGGTAGAGGAAAATGGGTAACCGATGACGGGGGAGCATGCTGATTCGTTGTTCGAGTAACTTGACAATTTTCTTTTACCTCCAGTCGGCCTATGTGCATACCCTGCCATCCTGCATCGGGGGAACCCCTGTCGGAACGGTCATGCAGTAGACTTGTTATATTGGCTTCCAGGAGTCACGTTTATCACGTGAACCCGAGAACTGGACTTTTGCTGCGAGGTATGTCATGGATGGACCGGACCGTCTACGGAGGAATCGATATGAAGATGGCACAGCGGATTTTCGCGGAGATAAAGAGAGACCCACTAGATTCGAGTGCCCTTATTTACACATTTTACTGCTTGGCTCTAATGATGCGTTTGATGGGATTACACCCATTCGTGGAGGCGGACGGCCGAAAGGCATGTCTCTGGGAGAATTAGATGAATAGACCCTGTCATGGAATCCGATCAACAAAGTTAGGGGGTTCTGAGACAAAAAGACCTCAAAAACCATGGAAAAATCGACAGTTCATGCGTACAGGGTGGTTTTTTTAATGTGTAACATATACATGTGGCGGATGCAAGCATCGTCAGGTTCTCGGCCCTTACCCTGAGTTCAATCTTTTCGAACTGTCAACTTTGCGCTGCTTGACGCGGCCGGCTCCCCTGTGAGTTACGGACAGCCAGGCGCTTGAAGAGGAGGGAGATGATTTCGTGATTAGCTTCGTGATGGGAAGGGTGGGGGGGGGGGGGAAGGTGGTGATTTACTCATGATTGATGGATGAGATGGGCTTTTTTTGTATACAAGTCTTATAATAATGCTGATGAAAAAAAGAAATACTCTCTTTTATGGTGCGGTTGGGGTGGTGCAAAAAAAAAGACTCGGAAAAAGGCCTAGATGGGTGGATGTATGGAGTAGTAACATATGAGAACTATATTGCAGGGTTTCCATATTTATATTTGGATTCAGATATCTCCACATTGTTCATCCCATTTGCAACTTGTACACTTGCATCCGCATATATGCAATCAATCAATCACCAATCAATCAATCAATCAATCAATCAATCAATCAACATATTTTCCACACCCTCACCTCCCTAGAAACCCCCCCCCCCTCCCACATATGTAAAACCCCTCCCCGCGCCTACCCCACCAAACTCCCCGTCGCCTCTGGCCACATACCCACCACCAACGGCCTATTGGGCAACCTCCCCGCCACGGGCGCCAATATCTTCATTCTATGTTTCTGTTCTTCCACATCAACCCTGTCCACCGGATCCCCATCCCCCATTAGCTTCTATAAAGTGCCCCCCCAAAAAAAAAATGGAGGGGGGACTAACACATAAACAAACCCCATTACGCTCGCCTCAGCCATAACATCAATTGGGTCATCGACATCGCAGTGCAGCAGGGCAAGCACGCAATGTGTAAGCATCGCTGTCGGGGGATTAATCCTCTCCAGTAATGGTAGTCTCGCGGTAAGATCGACGCCGTCGAGGCCCCCGGGGAGAAGAGAGGTATTGCTCATTGATGACGCTGTATCCTATCCTATCAGCACCTGCATATCCCATCCCCACCTTACATCTTCATATCACCACACCATCGAGAGGAAGCATACAATCATTCAACCTAAAGATCCTCAACAGACCAAACTCCACCGTCATCGTGTATGGACTCAAAGTCCTCTTTGGCTCTCCAAAAAAATACTCTTTAACTTGCCTCGCACGGGAGAGCTTCAAGAACGTCTCGTCTCTATCCACACAGCCACCCGATTTCGGGATCTTCACGACGGAGATACTGCTGGTGGTGGGGGTGTCGTAGCGCCGCAGCATGTCAGAGTAGAGGCGCTCGGAACCGACGACAACGAGTGTGGTAACACTGAAGTCGGCAACAGCATGTTGGATTAGATCATAGTTTTGGGGTGTAGAGAATTGGAGAGGGGTGTCGATTAGAAGACCGGAGAATTGTGCTGCATTCCAATCAACATCAGCTTAGCTTTTATCAATATATCGATTTGTTTATGGATGGTTGGGTGGCTGGGTATACCGTCTGTGTCCTCGCCCAACCTACTCATCACTGCCAGCGCCATCCTCGACACAAGTTTCTTGTACAACCTTGGGTTCGCCTCAGGGCTCTCAAAGCCATAATAATACACAAGCGGCAGCTTCACGGGGACCAAACTCGGTCCACTGGTAGGGCTCGTTCCAAATCCCTCCTCTACATCCATAATAGTGCTGAACGTTGTCGCAGTCAGCGTCCCAGGTAGACTCAGTACTCCCTCCCGCGGGTCAAGGTTGACTATACATGGCTTTCCGCCCTGGCGGATTGCGTAGCCCGTGAGGAATTTTATAAGGGAGGTTTTGCCTGCGTCGAGGGGACCGATGATCATCATCCGCGGGCCACTAGCGGGTGGGGGGGTTGAGGTTGGGGTTGAATTCTGTTCCGAGGCTTGCAGGCGCAGCTTGGACAACGCAAAGTGTAGGTTGGTATACGTGGGGATGGGCGTCTCCTCCGCGGTGTACTCGACGGAAGGGGACCCTCGACACTCGAGAACACACCCGTGGTGCGTGTAGATAGAGAGTTTGGTGCCTGTGAAGGTGTATTTGTGCCCGAGGGGGAGCTCTGTGCCGAAGATTTCAGCGGTGCCGGAGAGGATCTAGGTGGGGGCGGGCCTGGTGAGCGGATGTAATATTCAATTGGGGAGGAAGATGGAGATGGATGTATGGGTGGATGGATGCATGGATACTGGCTGGAGTGGGTGGGGTTACCTTGACCTCAACGGACTCGCTGAAGCCGACTTCGAAGCGCCATTCACAGCCTTTTGGGAGCTCATGGGTCGTGACAGATTCACTTTGCTATGAAATATGGTTGGTTAGCTTTGGGGGGGGGGATGTTCTGGGTGGGATGGCAATGGACAATGGCAATTGCGGCAGGACGGACAGACATTCAGCTCGGTGAGCTGCAATCCGGGGACGCTCATTGCATCTGGCGCGCCTGTGGGGTGTGTACGTACAGCTGTGGACCGTGTGGTAGAGTCTATGTGGGTGCGGTTCTGGTGCAGGTGGAGGTGGTGATGGCGTTGAGTGTTGAGGGTAAGTGAAAGGATTCGCTGTACGCGAATTACCTAAGATGCTCGGCCAAACGCGCAGAGCCGCATACACAGCGGCCTGATATTTTGAATCCTCTTCAACAGCCCAGTACTACCTACATCCAAGGCGAGGGAGGCGTATACAACTAATCTCCCCGATTACATTCATCCATTGCACCTTCCCCACCGGCCACTTAGTAACCCTTCAGCTTTTACTTCTCCCGCCACCATGTCCGACTCCCTCCTTCTCGACGAAACCCTCCGCATCACCTCCATCAACAGCGCCAAATACGACCGCGTCTCGCGCATCTTCGCCTCACGGGACGACCTCACCTTCCACCTCGACATCCACCACTTTCTATTCCCGTGCTTTGAGGACGACACACTGCAGCTCGTACTCGCAACGACGCTCCGCCTCGATGGGAGGAAAGACGACGAGGCCGGTGGCTGGAGGGAAGTTGTCGAAGGAGACGGGAGCCTGGCGGATGGGTTCGACTATGTTTGTTATGGCAAGGTGTATAGGTTCGAAGAGGGTGGGGAGAATATGTAAGTTCTGCAGCGTTTGGTTTGGGGGAAAGTGAATGAATGAATGAATCAGGTTTCTAATGCTTGTATACTATAGTAAGGTATATGCGTCATTTGGTGGCCTCCTGATGTTCCTCGAGGGGCCGCATAAGCGGCTTTCGAACTTGAGGCAGGATAACATCTGGCTTTTGTTGAAAAAGTAGACGTTTGGTTTTCCTGGGGAGAGTGGGGATTGTTAGCCCTGGGCTATCCCAAGCTCTGGCTGTGTACAGCAGAAATACGGGTCCTTCCTTCTGCTATACCACGTCTCCTTCCTTCTGCTATACCACGTCTCCTTTTCCACTGTATGACAGATGATTTAGGGGCTAAGAAGGGAAGGGCGAAATTGCTGAAGATGACTGCCGTCTCGTCGCCGTTCATTCTTCAGCTTCTTGTATATTTATGATTTTCTGCATATGTTTTTTTTTAACACTCTCAACACGGCGTTTTTGTCACTGCTTTTACATCACAAAATCTAGAAGGGAGCATTTCTTATTATTCCTTTTGTACAAAGAAAGCCCTTCAACAAGCCAGCCCCATCTAAAAGACAACTATGGGATTAAGCCAACCCATACTCTGTAGAGTATCTACAACCCTTTTTTTTTCCTTCACGAAAAACCCCCTTTTTGATTATATATCTTGAAAAGAACAATTATTGTCTGCGCACAAGTACCACCCATTCCCCTTTGTTTCGAGGGGTATTTGGTATAATGCAAAGCAAAGAAACCCATCGCCAGTATAAAACATCACAACAGCCCACCCAAATGCTTTGGTTCGAAACTGCTATTATTTACCTCAGAGGGAACTCAAACGCCCTATGAAGCCTCGCCACAATCTCCAGATAATGCGGCTCGTTCTCAGGTGTGAGGATATTATGTCGAACAAAAAAGTCCTAAATCATCCACATCCACTATTAGCCCGTAACACCCCCCTCCCCAAAGAATCACCTCTCACCAATATCACCAGCGCACAATTCGGCTTAAACTTCCCCTCCCCCAACCTCCGCTTCACCTCCTCCACCCCCAACAGCTCAAACCCCTCCACCTCGTCATCACACGGCCTCGGAACTACATCTCTCCTATCGCTCAAATCCAGATCATAGCAGTACTGGACCTCTGGCTGCAATAGCCCACTCTCCCCGCCCGCGCCCTCACTCCTAACATAGAAGTAACTAATAGCACCGACGCATTTGACTTTTTCACTGACTAGGTCTTCGGGGAGAGAGGCCTCTTCGGCGCATTCCTTCACGATGGTCTCAAAGGCAGTGTATCCGGCAGCAATCCCGCCAGCGACGGTATTGTCAAGGTAACCAGGGTATGTTGCTTTCGTCCTGGAGCGAGTTGGGATCCACAGAGCTAGGCATCCCGGGTAGGCTGGGTCGCGGATAAATGCGGTGAGATGGACTCCGTAGGTGACGAGCCCAAATAGTGCAGCTGCGCTGCGCTCGATGGTGAATAGTAGCTCTCCACGTGGGGCGTACATGGCGTAGAGCTCGTCTCTCCAGCCGTCGAGAACGCGGAAGAGGTGCTGCGCGCGCCAGAGAGTGAGCGTGGCGTGGATGTTGGACGAGCGTTCTTCGGCGGTGCTGCCTTGCAGGGTAATTGTATTGCCGTTGGAGGACCAGTGCGGGCCGGAGAGGTGGGGGTTCCTCACGGTGCTGGCGATGGAGGGGAGGAGGTACCCGATGGTATGTGTTTCGTGGACGAGGAGGGTTAGTGTGGAAAGGGTCTCGAAGTACAGGGAGGGGTGTGAGGATGCGGAGGGGAAGCCATCGCCCAGGTTGAGGAGGTCGAGGGGGGTGTATGGTGGCATGGTTTGGTGTGGTGGGTGTTTGGGTGTGATGTGTGTGGTGGGGGGGGGGGGGGGGGTGTTTGTTTGCAACACTCAGCAACAGAGAGGCTTTGTGGCTGTATGGCAGTATGGCTGTGCACACTGTATATTCTGTACACAGTTGTATATATATACAACATCGCATCACGAAGAAATAGTACTCTCGACGGTGTGTAAAATACCAATCGGTAGAAACGCATCCCTCTGCCTCTCCTCTCTGCCTCCCTCTGCCTCTCCTCTCTGCCTCTGCCCCACCATGCAGCAGCTTCCCCGCATTGGAACGCAGCCATGTAAACGATACATCAACGGCTTTCCCCACGGAGAAACAACTCCACGGAGCGTGCTCTCCAGGAACACACGCAAGATATATATACACATACATACAAATACATACTCGTATCTACTGCACACCCTGTTCTCTCCTGTTTTACATTATATTGGCCCATTATACTCCGTACCCACCCCCTCACACATATCTTATATACCCCCAATTGTCACCTTATATACCACAGTTGTCATCTGCCCACCCAACCTCCCATGTCCTCCGCACCCCCTACTCGCCTCAAAGCCGGCATCCTCATCGTCAGCACCACCGCCTCCGCCGGCATAACCGAAGACCTCACGACCCCTCTCCTCCGCAATACCTTCGCCAGCGCCAACGAGTCCACCCCCGCATCGCAATGGGTCGTTGCCGCAACGCAAATCGTGAAGGATAACTTCGAAGATATCCAGTCGATCATCAAACGCTGGACAGATGGCCGTGACGTGGGGGAGAGGATGAACTTGGTGGTTACTAGTGGCGGGACGGGGTTTGATGAGAGTGATGTTACGCCAGAAGTATATCGCCCCCCCATGGGTGGTGAAGAGTGGTGATGAAGTTGGATATGGATATGGCAGGAGATGCTGATGGGTTGGCTGAATTTTGCCGTGCGTAGGCGGTATCGCAGCTTCTCCATAGACAGGCATCGGGTTTAGTGTAAGCTCCAGCTCTCCTAGATATCTACATTCATTTACGAAACAGATATCGAGAGGTTCAGTGATTGAGCTGTGAGATTCTGAAATACAGGCATGCGATGCTATCGGCTTCGTTCAGTATCACGCCATGTACGTCCTTTTCCCGAAAGGCATACAATCCTCTCTCTAACAACTCCCCGCTCCATATGCAGTCGCAGTCATGTCCCGCCCCGTAGCCGGCACCCGCAACTCCACCATCATCCTAACGCTCCCCGGCTCTCCAAAGGGCGCAGTAGAGAACCTCTCTGCAGTAATCAAACTCCTCCCGCACGCATGCATGCAAGCCGTGGGCCTCCAGTCCTCCCGTAAGCTACATTCCGGCGGCCTCCAAAAACTCTCCATCGACGCCGGGCTCACCCCGCAGAGCCCACCACCAGCCCCACAACAACAAGATGCACACCACACCACCCTCACCACCCTCACCACCGAAGGCACCACCAAACCCCCCGGATACCACTCCTGCGGCCATCATCACCACCATACTCCCAAGCCGCACACCAACCCTTCCCCCTCCCAAACCACTCATCCTGGTGAGCCGGTCCCCAGCCGCCTCCGCAGCTCCCCCTGGCCCATGATCTCCGTCGAGGAGGCCCACTCCCTAATCTCCACGCACACCCCAATCGCCCCAGAAACCATCACCCACCCTGTAGGTCCCTCCCTAATAGGCTACGTCGTCGTACACGATATCACTGCCCCGGTCCCCGTCCCCGCATACAGAGCTAGCATCGTCGATGGATACGCCGTTGTAGGCAGCGATGGCCCGGGTGTCTACCCTGTTGTTACTGTCTCCCACGCTGCCCCCACACCAGGAGACGAGCTTCCCCAGCTCCGCCCCGGCCAGGTGGCGCGGATCACCACCGGCGCCCCCGTCCCCCACGGAGCAACCGCTGTAGTCATGGTCGAGGACACACGCCTCATCCGCGCCACGGAAGACGGGAGAGAGGAGGTGGAAGTTGAGATCCTTGCGTCAGATATGGGAGTTGAAGAGAACATACGGCAGGTTGGGAGTGATGTAGCTATGGGCTCGGTTATCCTTAGCGGGTGGACGGAGATTACGGCGATGGGGGGGGAGATTGGGATTCTGGCGAGTGTAGGAATTAGCGAGGTTATGGTTTATAGGAAGCCGGTGGTGGGCGTGCTGAGCACGGGAGATGAAGTG
>WHUX01000433.1:0-27902 GCA_015179025.1 Terfezia claveryi | reverse complement strand
CAGCTGAATACATGAGAAACTCGCTCAGGGCCTGGATGCTATATAGCAAGCAAAAACAGCTGAATATATGAGAAACTCGCTTAGGGCGAGGATGTTCTATACCAAGCAAAAACAGCTGAATATATGGGAAACTCGCTTGCTAGCCGACATCCATATACCAAGCAAAAACACTGAATATATGGGAAACTCGCTTAGGGCGGACATCCTATATACCAAGCAAAAACAGCTGAATATATGAGAAACTCGCTCAGGGCCAGGATGCTATATACTAAGCAAAAACAGCTGAATATATGAGAAACTTGCTTTGGGCGGACATCCTATATACTAAGCAAAAACAGCAGAATACATGAAAAATTCGCTGGCGGGCAGAGATGATAATTCAGGGTAATATATGAAGAACTCGCTGGCAGGCGGACATCATCTATACCAAGCAAAAACAGCTGCATATATGAGAAACTCGCTAGCAGGCCGACATCCTATATACCAAGCAAAAACAGCTGAATATATGAGAAACTCCCTAGTGGGTGGACATCCTATATACTAACAAAAACAGCTGAATATATGAGAAACTCGGTAGCTGGCGGAGATACCAATTCAGGGTAATATATGAAGAACTGACTAGTGGACGGACATCATCTATACCAGGCAAATATATGAGAAACTCACTAGCTGGCCGACAACCAATATACTAAGCAGAAGAGCTGAATATATGAGAACTCGCTAGCTGGCCGACATCCTATATACCAGGCAAAAACAGCTGAATATATGAGAAACTCGCTGGCGGCCAAAAATCCTATATACCAGGCAAAAAGAGCTGAATATATGAGAAACTCGGTAGCTGGCGGAGATGCCAATTCAGGGTAATATATGAAGAACTCACTGGTAGGTAGACATTATCTATACCAGGCAAAAACAGCTGAATATATGAGAAACTCGCTTAGGCAGGATGTTATATACCAAGCAAAAACAGCTGAATATATGAGAAACTCGCTCAGGCCGACATCCTATATACCAAGCAAAAACAGTGAATATATAAGAAACTCGCTAGGGTGGACATCCTATATACTAAGCAAAAAAGCTGAATATATGAGAAACTCGGTAGCTGGCGGAGATACCAATTCAGGGTAATATATGAAGAACTGACTGGTGGGCGGACATTATCTATACCAGGCAAATATATGAGAAACTCACTAGCTGGCTGACAACCAATATACTAAGCAGAAAGAGCTGAATATATGAGAACTCCTAGCTGGCCGACATCTTATATACTAGGCAAAAACAGCTGAATATATGAGAAACTCGCTGGTGGCTAGATATCCTATATACCAAGCAAAAAGAGCTGAATATATGAGAAACTCGGTAGCTGGCGGAGATGCCAATTCAGGGTAATATATGAAGAACTCACTAGTAGGTGGACATCATCTATACCAGGCAAAACAGCTGAATATATGAGAAACTCGCTTAGGGCGTACATCCTATATACCAAGCAAAAACAGCTGAATATATGAGAAACTTGCTAGCAGGCCGACATCCTATATAGTAAGCAAAAAGAGCTGAATATATGAGAACTCGCTAGCTGGCCGATACCCTATATACTAGGAAAAAACAGCTGAATACATGAGAACTTACTAGCTGGCCGATATTCTATATACTAAGCAAAAAGAGCTTAATATATAAGAACTCGCTAGCTGGCCGACATCCTATATACTAGGCAAAAACAGCTGAATATATAAGAAACTTGCTGGCGGGCCGACATCCTACATAAATTAGAGGGATTATTCAGGCTCACGCGGAAGAGGTTATCCAGGCTGCCATATAGGGCGAGCACATACCTAGTCTGTTATAGGGAGATTATCCAGGCTCACGCGGATGGGGTTGTCTAAGCTAATATTGGGTAATTATCTAGGCTTATGCAGACAAGGTTATCTAGGCTTATATATAGGGCCAGCGCATACTCAAACTATTATAGGGGGATTATCTAGGCTTATGCGGACAGGGTTGTCCAAGCAAATATTATAGGATTATCCAGGCTCACGTGCACAGGGTTATTCAGGCTGATATTGGGGGATTATCTAGGCTTATATAAACGGAGTTATCCAAGCTAAAAGTGTAATTATTCAGTCTCAAGAGGATGAGGTTATCCAGGCTGATATATAGGGCGAGTGCATATCCAGGCTATTATATCAGGATTAACCAGGCTCTTGCAGGTAGGGTTATCTAAGCTAATATTGTGTGATTACTCAGTCTCACACAGACGATGTTATCCAGGCTTATATATAGGGTGAGTGCATACTTAGGCTATTTTAGGGGATTAACCAGGCTTACATGAACAAGATTATGCAGGCTAATATAGGGGGATTATCTAGACTCATGTAGATGGGGTTATCCAAGCTAATATATTGGGCAAGCGAATGTTCAGGCTGATATAGAGAGATTATCCAGACTCATATAGACACAATTATCTAGGCTAATATATAGGGTGAGTGGATATCTAGGCTGTTTTAGGTGGATTAGCCAGGCTCATGTAGACTAAGTTATGCAGGCTGATATAGGAAGATGATGTAGGCTCACATAGATAGGGTTATCCAGCTGATATATAGGGCAAGCACATATTAAGGCTGATTTAGAGGGATTATCCTGGCTCATAGGGATGGAGTTATTCAGACTGATATAGAGGGCTTATCTAGGTTTATACGGACAAGGTTATACAAGTTGATATATAGGGTAAGTATATATGTAGGCTGTTTTAGGGGGATTAACTAGGCTCACGTGGACGGGGTTATTTAAGTTCATATTAATTGATTATACAGGCTTATGCAGATGGAGATATCTAGGCTTTTATAGGAGAATTATCCAGACTCACACAGATGAAGTTATCTAGGCTGTATATAGGGCAAGTGTATATCCAGGCTATTATAGAGGGATTAACCAGGCTCACAAATATGAGGTTATGCAGGCTAATATAGGAGAATTATCCAGACTCATATAGATATGATTATCTAGGCTCAGCTAATATATAGGGCAAGTGCATATCTTGACTATTATAGGAGGATTAACTAGGCTTATGTAGACAAGGTTATCTAGGCTAATATATAGGGTGAGCATATATCTAGGCTATTATAGGGGGATTAACTAGGCTCACACAGACGAGGTTATCCATACTAATATATAGGGCAAGCGCATATGTAGGCTGTTTTAGGGGGATTAGTCAGGCTTACATGGACAAGGTTATACAGGCTAATATAGAGGGATTATTTAGACTTATATGGATAGAGTTGTTCAGGCTAATATATAGGGTAAGTGAATAGTTAGGCTAATATAGAAGGATTATTTAGGCTTATGTGAATAGGGTTATCTAGGCTAATATATAGGGCGAGTGATATCTAGACTATTTTAGGTGGATTAGCCAGGCTCATATAGACAAGGTTATACAGGCTAATATAAGAGGATTATTCAGGCCCATGTGTATAGGGTTATTTAGGCTGATATATAGGGTGAGCACATATATTAGCAAGAAAAAAATGGCGTCTGGATGCACCGCCCAGCGTCCGGATGTGAGAGCTTGTGCCAGTGCGTCCTATACATCCTGTGCATCTATCGCTCCTATGCGTTGCAACACAATCTGGATGCCAGCAGTACCCCTGCTGCCTCGCAACACAATCCAGATACTAGTAGTACTTGCAATGTAATCTAGATACCAGCAATGCTCGCAACACAATCTGGACACCAGCAGCAGCCCCGCTGCCTCGCAACACAATCTGGATGGCAGCAGCAGCCCCGCTACCTTATAACACAATCTGAATGCCAGCAGTGCCCCAACTGTCTTACAGGACAATCCGGATACCAGTAGCACTTACAATATAATCTAGATGCCAGTAATACTCGCAACATAAATCTAGATACCAGCAGTAGCCCCGCTGCCTTGCAATACAATCCAGATGCTAGCAGCACCCCCACTGCCTCGCAACACAATCCAGACACTAGCACTGCTCGCAACAAAATCCAAACGCCTGGCTGGGTACTAATATACGAACGTAGCCACTATTACAATGATTGAATATGTATGCAGTGGAAATATCTATTGTATTCACTACTTATTATATATCAGAAGTATTAAGTAATAGAGATATATATAGAACAAGCACTCGCTGCTTCAACTACGCTAATACTCACTCTAATACTTCCTCTAATACTTACTCTAATACTCATCAGCAAAAAAAATTCTCCATCATGACGCAGCAACTAGTTTTGTTCCACCTAGTGCACTACTAAATTCCTACTGCCTCTCATATACCCAATGTGCACCCTCAAACTTCTATAGAAAAAATAAACAAATCTATATCCAGATGCATCAACTACTTTTATACCATCCCATATATTACAATTTTCTACTTACTTCTATACACCCCCATACATGCTCTCCTAATATTAGCCTGGCACCTGTTTTATATCCGACACTTCACTTTCTTTGTGACTCTTCTCTCAACTAGTCACAAGTTTATTATTTCCTAATCATAAATCATATTCTACATCTTTGAGTCTATTTTATTATTTACCAACCAACTTTCCCCTGGCTCTAATGGTATCAAATACGCAATTCCTTCTATTTGTAATATCTTAACTATAACCCCTTCCCCACTTATCGACAATCTAATATGAACTATCCCTTCTGTACCCTGCACAAGATTCAACCTAATGCATTGAAGCAGATTCACATACACTAACCGGTGCACTATTCCTGCTATAGTTATTACTTTGAACAATTCATTGATTCGTCCTGGTATTCAACTATTCAGCATCCCTACTGGTGCCTCATCCAATACACACTGTCTCCTTACTCATATCTAATCGTGTCTTTCCTTTCTGTGAAATTTCTTGATATATCTAGCATTGTGCAAAATAAACCCTCCTCCACTAAATTTTGGCACAGGAATTTGAAGCACCCCATATGAATGAATTTCCTGAACTAACAGCTCGGTAGGGTCGGAATCCATGCTTCTAACTTCCTGCCTTAAAAATACTTGCATTGACAGCACCAGATCTGGCAAGCCAGTTATACGCTCCAGATCCTCAAGGCTGGATATTAATTCCAACTCAATTTTCCCTCGCAACTTCAAGTAGACCTGTTTTCCGACACCTAGCGTTACATCTCTATTTTGCCTAACCTGGTTCTATAGATTAAGTGTCAAGTCCTTCATAGCAAAAGTATAATCCCTCGTATATGTAGTAACTATCTGAGGTATTGTATTAACTCTATTACTTTGACGGTAAGCATCCTTAAGGCCTTTATGCATAGCTTCACTAATATTCGTGGAATATTGAGCTAGAGCCCCAAACTTTAAAATCTGTTTGGCATAAAAGGAGATTAAATGGATTTTTGGGAAATTAAAGTGCGCCCCTTCTTCTAAAATCTCATTTACCAATTCCTGATGGTGTAAGGAATTTTCTTAACATATCTAAACTTTTCCGACACCCTGAGGTCTTCAACCAATGATCTCTCTTGTTTCTTCAATAAATCCATATGTGCTTCTGTAGTAGCCTTTTTTGTTTTCTTATCAGCACGGAACCTCAAGAATATAGCTTTAGTTTCATAAAACACATGCAAATATTCTTGTAAATAAGAAACTGTCTTATCTGTATAACTAGGATACTAAGTCATGAGATAAAAGTCAGTAATGCTACATACACAGTGAATTGCTTGGTTAAACTCCTGTACCTGACCTCCGATGGGTCATGGTTGGTTGGCCTTCTGATGCAACGCCACGGTAAATGTTTCAAGAATGACTTTTCTAAAGTTCCGCATTTCCTTTCCTGACCATTGTGAAACAACTTGGTATCCCTTAGTCGGAACTGAAAATCCAGAGTAGGGAGGCAACTGATGTCAGACATAGTCAAATGTATTAATCCGCTCATAGTATTCTAGAAAACCTTGAATCCAATCTATTAAATAATTTAACACTTCTAGAAGATATTGTACAAAATATCTGCTTGAATAAACTTAGGCAGATTTATATTTGGGACTGACTACAAGGCATTTTTGATGTTTTTAAGGCCATTTGCTTTCAAACTAATAGTGTCGGAATTGTTGTATGCTGCAGCATAATTTTGATATGAATGAGCTAGATAACCACTTTCTGAATACTCATCAAGCTTCTCGGTTGGAATTGTGTAAGAAAAACAGTAGTTGTTTGCAATACCATAGATTGTAGTATTTTCCATATGGTCAGCGAGCCAACAAAAGAGCTTAGGAAAGCATAAGCATATATTCCCATCAGCACAAACTATCTCTTAGCTTTTCTGACATCTTATATCAGATAGTGGTTTCAGCAAATCCACTAAAATATCATGTATAGTTTACAATGCCTGAATTTTCTATGTTTTTACTGAATACCTAACTATTTTGTTGATTCGTTTCGGGCTAATCGGTAGTAGTGTAATTAGTATCTAGGCATGCATCATATGTATATTGTATATTGAGCTTATGATATTGCCTATACTCATATAAATAGGCCATAACTTTTTGTCTCCAGAGAAATTTGTTAGGTGAGTTTTATCCGATACTAGTAAAATCAGAACAAGTGTCCCGCCTTCAGGTAGCAAAGCTTATCCATTTCAGTTAGTTAGATCTCTGATATAGTACACATAAATTGCTCATCTGAGTGTCTTCCCACTACTGTACAGTATGGATCTCACTATATATCCTGTTCCCTTCATTGTCATATTCTTGCTGCAGGCCCCAAACTATCTCACTGGCATAAACCTTTTACCGTAGAAGGTACTTCACTACTGCAATAATATTCTAATAATAAAAGGCCACCCCCTTAAGTAATAGGTAGTTCACTATTCTGAGTGCTAGGAAGGTTCATTTGTCGCTGCATTAATAAGCTTATATATTGTATATGCTGACTGAAATTGAACTTCGTACATTGGATTGAGGCCTTTCAAGAGGTTATCCTTGAAAAACTGGTTGATCTTTGACTATGAGGTCTTTGTAGAATTAAAGAAGCGTGCCAGTCGATAATCAATTGAGATGTAGAATGGAGCA
Source organism: Terfezia claveryi (assembly GCA_015179025.1). Lineage (NCBI taxonomy): Eukaryota > Fungi > Ascomycota > Pezizomycetes > Pezizales > Pezizaceae > Terfezia > Terfezia claveryi. The sequence continues at coordinate 20,857 of WHUX01000433.1, read as the reverse complement.
AATAAATTAAAGTTTCAGTCTTCCTCTGGAAATACATGTAGACATATTGGGTTTCCTGCACGTGGATAGGTAATTGCATTAATATGCTGACTTCCCTCATCAGATTTTGGTTTAATACAAAAAGTTCGAGCCTCCCTATTAGATCCCTCGCTATGGCATGAATCAGAGTAGTAATCAACATCAGTAGATATAATATCTGTGAAATTGACTTTATCTATATCATAATCTAAATTAGTAGTATCTCTGGTGTTGGAGAACTAATGCTTGTGATATGGTAGCAGTAGCCCATTAAGATCATTCAGGTTTTTTTCGGGATGAACCTTCTCCAGATGATTTGAATATGCTCTAGCTAAAGTATAGAATAGTAGGCACTATTGGCATAGGGTTTTGTATCTATTTATTTTGAAATATCACAGAGGTTGTAAAATGTTTTAAGAGACAGATTTATAGTATATTATTTTTATTAACAGAATCTCAGGGAATAAGTTTCGTATTACCAAGACTCCGTATGCACTGAATATAGGGATCCTATCTGATATGATGCATCAGATTTTGATCTGATCGACTACTTATGATACCCTTGGCCCCACCCCCCTTCCTAATCTGCTCTCTACTTACTTTCTTCCTTCTACCTAACACTAAATACATAACCTTTATATTCTTCCTTACTTCCCTCTACTATAGAGACTGCCCTTTACCTCTAGAGTCGGGAGAGCTTTTACCTTCATCTTGTTGTATTTAAATTCAATACTGTGATCAGCCAACTGAAAGCCATTACGATCACGCTAGTAAGAACAATAAGATCAGGCTGGGGTGTTTCCTATCCTTAGTTAAGGTCCTATCTATATCTTCAGTTCAACCATGCTACTTCTTTGCCAAGTTTAAGGCTGCCTAAGGTAATACTTCACTAGATACAAGTTCTGATTTCACTGAATACAAGTTCCGACTTTACTGGTTAGAATACTCTTACAGTATATTATTTTGCTCTCCCCCTTTAATAAAACTACAATTTCAAATCTGAATAAAAGAATCACTTCCTGTATGAACCTTCATATTAACTCTTCCATCCCCCAAATCATCAATCTTTTCCTCCCTTATCCTTCTTCTCTAACTACGTTTCCTTAGACGTTTGCAATGAGCATGCCGTTGTCTTAGCCATTGTCTTATCTACTGCCTCTGATTTAACTTTACAGATTGAGGAGAAGCTAGATTTGGAGGAGCTACTGGAGTTAGGGGATACATTGGGGTCTGCGGAGGTATGGGAGGGGTTCAATATTGGACTGCGAGTGGCATATTTTCTTGGTTCTCTAATTTATTACTAGTTATAGATAGGCCTGGGCACGAGATGAGATGTCTCGAGACTAAGTCCTGAGACACTTCAGCAAAAGTCTTGAAATAGTTTCGAGACTTTTTGTCAGTGCGGCGAAAATTTTTCAGTGGCTGCAAACATAATGTTTTATTAGTTGCGACCAGTGTTGTGACTAGTGTTATAATATACAATTGGTTGTGACCAGTGTCTCGGCATGTACATTAGCTGGTTGGCACAACACCCTTATATCTTAATGTTATTTGGTACTAAAGGTAGCTAGCGAACTAAAGGTAGTCTGGCAAAGATATCTATTCCTTCTCCTTCTCATTCTCGTTCTCTACCTTCTCTGCTTGTTTTCTATACATTTCCCTCCTACAGCTAAAATTGTCAACTTTGTTGCCAATAATAAGTTTAATCTCCGTATCGGCTGCTCGTACACAGATGAATATATTATGGCTTTGGCAGGGCGCTATGCTACGCTGCAAGACTTACATACTATTAGCGAAATTATATGCTCACAGAAATTTAGTAGTTATGTATATAACCGCAAAATATTAATTTAGAAAATATTGGAACAAGATGAAAGTAAGCATATTATCTACTATATATACTGCACAAGAGGGGGGAGTAGACTATTGAAGCAAAATCTATTACTTTTAGTTTATAGGTATAATATTTGTAACAGCGACATCCTTTGCTCCCAACCAGTTAAGAGGAAGAAATACAATGACTGGAATAGCTAGTAAAATCTTTAGGTACTACAACAACTGAGCAGACTCCGTTCAGTATTATAGTGCAAGGGAAAATAGCAAGTACAAGAAAACAAGTGAACCAATTTGATAATAAGGTGTTATACGAGCATATATCTTCTTTTCTAATTAATACCAATGCTTCTTTATCTGTTGTTAAAAATTTCAGTTTTTAGGAGTTACTTCAATATTATAATCCTGCTGCTATTATGATATCCAGACGTACTGCATCTCGTGATATTATAAGTTTATATTCTAAGCTATTACCTTGTATTCAGAATATACTGCATGAGTTTACAGTTACTTATGGAGGCAGAGTTAGTATTACTTTGGATGCTGGAGTTCATCTACTCAAATACTATTTTTGGAAATTACTGCATATTTTATTGAACCTATTACTTGGAAGTTTCAGTCATTATTATTAGGTTTTGAATGTTTGGAGAGAAGTCATTCTACATAAGCTTTAGGTTGGGTTCTTGTTACATGTTTACAAAAATTTCATGTAGCAGAAGCTATTTGTACTATTACAGCTGACTCTGAATCTGTTAATACTGCTATGTTTCGAAGGCTAGAAAGAGAAGGTTATTTGTCAGAATTTAAATAAGATAATGCACATGTTCAATATATGGGTCATATTATTAATTTGGCCATACAGATGCTATTGAAAATCTTTTATACAACTCCAGTATAGGATAAAGCAAATCTGGCTAATAATGAAGATGATAAAGACTTTGGAAATCAACTAGAAGAAACTCAACTGGTATGTACATCCTATAAAGCACGCAAAATCATTGTAAAAATCCGATTATCACATCGCCTCTGGGAATCTCTAAAAGCTCAAGCTTAAGCAGCATGTATACCATCTAAATGCCCTATCTTGGATATGCCTGTGCATTGGAATTCTATATATACTATGCTTAAATGCATTTTAGAATTGCGTCCTGCAATTGATACTATATACAAGTATATATAACTCTAATCTGAGATTGTTAAAAATAATACTGACTACTTTAGATTGGAAGAACACTTGCAAAGTTTAAAAATTTATGCCAATGAATAGTCTCTTCTTCAAAAACTTAAAAATATTCTCAATATCTTTATTAAAGCTACTGAATATTTGAGTGAAAGTAGCTATCCTACCTTATCTGCACAGCTGCCATACTTCTCAGTATTAGCAACTCATTTAGAAACTATAGTAGAGTGAGAGTACAATTAGAAATAGATTTTCTATGATGCTTGTACTGCTAGCTGGCAAAAGCTTGATGAATATGATAGCAAAACTAGTTCTGCACAAGTAATATCAACTATATTGGATTTATGATATAAAGTTCAAACATTTTGGAACCTTGGATGGTGAACTGAGTGGATCACAGAAGCAGAAGAAGCTATCTAGCGTATTTATTAGAACCAGTATTCTTCTTCTACTCTATCCTTACGCCCTTCTACTCCACCTCTAGTGCAAAGCTCTAACTACCTTAAAAATAACTTTATAACAGTTGTATTTGGTTTTTTATAAGCTAGCAGTACAATTCCAGAGATGTCGGAGGTGGATATATTTTTGGAGGAAAAGGTTAAACTTCCACAAGTTAATCCAATTGAATGGTAGTGTACTTATAAGTCTCAGTTTCCTAACCTTAGTTACATAGCTCGAGATTATCTTCCTATTCCTGCTACCAGTATACCTTTTGAATATTGTTTTTCTATTGCAGGGAATGTTTTAACTAAGCAGAGAAGTGCTATAACAGAGGAAATATATAATAGAGAACGTTATTTCATTGCTTATATAATTGATTATATACTTTTGTATTTCCTATATTACTACTATGTTATATAACTAAGCCTCTCGGTTGAAGGACTAGCCTTCAACTACCTCCTACTGCTTTATAAATGTCCACAGCATGCAGAATTTGCTACGAGAAGTTCCATGGCATTTGCCATATGAAGACACCCTCATTATAGCCACATGACCTATTGTTTAAGGCATGTGACTCATTACTATGGCCATATGACCCCTTTTGTACAGCACACCACCCTTTATAATATTTATTTCCTTAGTCATCAGATTTTAGAGGAGTATAAATAGGCCACTAGATTCCCTCTGGAATCTACAAGAAACAGACAAGCAAGTACATAGAGTAAGCAAGCCAATCATTAGCAAAGAAAAAGTTTGCGTCAGGTGCTTCGGAAGCACATGAAGCTCTTTTGTAAAACTCGAGATTCAGAAGCCAACTATAGCCATGTGCTCCATCTTGACACAAATCATTTAAATTAATATTTCCTGACGCACAATTATTTTTTAATACTTTCCTTATGCAACTAATTTTAATTTATATTTCCTGATGTATACTTATCTTATAATACTTATACTGCACAGCTAATTTAAATCCATATTTCCTAACATGCACCTATTATGTCATACGCACATGACGTATTGTTTTTCCTGTACGCATACAAAATCTCACTATGTTTAAGTTCACCATCTGATGCAAATAGTCGGCTAGTATAGGCGCGGCCTTGCGTTCGTGCTTGATACCTGCATTCTATGCATTTCCAAAAATGTAATTGATTCTGATAATATCTCTAAAACTAGCTAGCTAAATACTCGTAAAACCAAAATCACTGCCCAAATCAGTACTATATCACCGTGCAAATAAGCCTGGTATCCACCATGCAAATCGACCTAGAAATCAACCTGCAAATCAGCCCGGAATCCACCGAGCAAATCGACCTACAAATCAGCGTGCAAATCAGCCTGGAATCTATCATGCAAATCGACCTAAAAATCAGTTTGTAAATCAGCCTGGAATCCACCGTGCAAATCGACCTAGAAATCAGTGTGCAAATGAGCCTGGAATCGAGCTAGCAAATCAGCATGGATATCACCTAGCAAATGAGCCTGGAATCGAGCAACTAGCAAATGAGCTTGGAATTGAGCGAGCAAATGAGCCTGGAATCGAGCCAGCAAATGAGCTAGGAATCGAGCAAGCAAATCAGCCTAGAATCGAGCGAGCAAATGAGCCTGGAATCAAGCCAGCAAATGATCCTGGAATCGAGCGAGCAAATGAGCCTGGAATCAAGCCAGCAAATCAGCCTGGAATCGAGCGAGCAAATAAGCCTGAAATCGAGTTTGCATATGAGCCTGGAATCTAGCGAGCAAATCAGCCTGGAATAGAGCAAGCAAATAAGCCTTGAATCGAGTTTGCATATGAGCCTGGGATCTAGCGAGCAAATCAGCCTGAAATCGAGCAAGCAAATCAGCCTGGATATGAGCGAGCAAATAAACCTGGAATTGAGCGAGTAAATGAGCCTGGAATCGAGCAAGCAAACGAGCCTGGAATTGAGCAAGCAAATCAGCCAGTATATGAGCGAGTAAATCAGCCTGAATATGAGCAAGTAAATAAGCCTAGAATCGAGCGAGCAAATGAGCCTGAATCGAGTGAGCAAATGAGCCTGGAATTGAGCGAGCAAATTAGCTTAGAAATCACAGTGTAAATGAGCCTAGAATCTAGCCTAGATATCCGCGTGCAGAGCTGCCTACTGAGCCTTCAATATCAACAACCATATCAACCTCGATGTCCGCATTCACGAGACCAGAAATCAACGTCGTAACAAGCTCCCGATGATCGTGCAGTGGCCTTAGGAAGTAATGATAGGAAAAAACTTCTAAGTCCCAGGCGGCCACACTTTGGAAATAGGAGATTTGCTAGTCTAGTTTGGAGATCCCCCAGCCCCTTAATGTGTCTTAGAACTTGTTCCATGTACTATCTTAGAACCTGCATAGTGTTGTCTAAGAACCTGATCTATAGAAGGCGTCGAATGGAGCTCCTCTACTTATTGGAACTATCTAGTATGGAGGGGGAAATAGCTGGATGTAGTACATTTAAACATGAGATTTATCATGTATTGAATTCATGTTTTCGTGCCCTGTATATATGTGCATTCACTTGTAGCCTCCCCAAATATGTATAAATATATACATAGTCAGAGGCTGCGAATGTATGAACTCATACATATATAGAGGCCATAAATATATGAATAGTAGGAGCCTTGCTAATAGGAAGCACGAGATGCAACCTCGCTAACAGGAAGCACGGGACGCAAACTGGCTGACAGGAAGCACGGGATGCAAACTGGCTGACAGGAAGCTCAGGATGCAACTATCTACATGATGGGAAGCGACCTGACACATATGAAAATGTCGTGCGTCCTGACACAAATTTTTTTTTGCTAATGATATTCCGATCAGATCAAGATCATATAGCTTAGATAGCATAAATTATATAAAATAGATTACACTAGTTAATTACTATTCCCTCTGGGAACGTCCTATATAGTAATCTCCCTACCCTTTTGAGGTCTTACCTCAGCAGAACCAAATACACAAATGTCCATGCCTGTGGATATAGATTGTATAAACGGTACTGAATAAATACTATCTAGTACTATTCATTACATTTTTTTTAACTTATTTACCTAATCTTTACTCTTAAATCCAAGGCCTAATCAACCTTTGGATACCTTTATTTCACTCATGTAAGTATATACAATTTAATACACCAGTGCACATATAAAATCGATATCGTTATTTAACAAGCTAGCCAACAAAAAAATCCAATAAATGAGACATCAGACTCTCAACTTCAGTACATCAACAAAAGACTTAGAAGCAAGCTAAGCAGAGCTCTAACGGGCAGTAGTATCCCATATTAAACAATCCCACCCTCATTCACAACACTTATCCAAATAAGATTGATAACTTATCTTGCACTCCTGGCAACTACCATTATATCTGTACCTGTAAATCCACTACATCATTAAAAAACCGGCCTCTCAGGTCCCAGGAATAATTGGTCTAAACAACCAAGCGTCATAATCCTAAGGCTCAAATCTCACTGCCTCCACTGCAGCCATTTCCTCTAGAAAAGAATTACCTTTATTAGAACCTTCCTTAGGCCTAGACATCTCTACCAATACCTCTGCACCCCCAATGTCTACCTCAACACACCTATCAGAAAAAGTGACACTCTTACCGGAAGAACTAGAACTAGATTCTAAACTAGTAGACGAAGAAAAACCAGGACTATAAGAAACATCAGGATCCTGACATCCAGCCTCACTAGCCGCGTGAGCCACTGAGCCAACAGAACCGTCAGTTGAATGGTGATCATAAGGATCATCAGCCACCATACCCATCATCAAAAATATTATTTGCATCCTATGCATCCAGACACCTAGGACACACAGGACGCATAGGAGACAAACTTAAGATCAGGATGCTAAACGCTTGGCATATGAGCGTCTGGAGGTACTCGGATGGTGCTCATATGCCTGGAATGTAACACATGCACTTTGTAGATACTCCCTCCTCTTGGACACAATATGGAATGGGCTGCTCATCCCAAACGCTATAGGTTCTACTGCTGCCATTGCTAACGGATAGCCAACAATCACTCTCTTCTACAATATACACCCACTCACCACTTGCATATATGACAGCCAGGTACATAGCCACAATTGTAGTTATTGAATATGCATATATCAGAAATATCCATTGTATTCGCAAATAATTATATACACAGAAGTAATAGATATATATATAGAGCATGCAATCACTGCTCCAATTGCTCTGATACTTGCTCCAATACTCGCTCTGATACTCGCTCCAATACTCGCTCTAATGCTTGCATTAATACTCGCTCTAATACTCACTCCAATACTTGCTCTAATACACGCTTCAATACTTGCTCTATTACTCGCTCCAATACTCGCTCTAATACTCACTCCAATACTCACTCTAATGCTCCCATAATGTGCTGGATATAGAGTGAAGGGAAAATGCGCAGGGAAGGGAGGTATATATACAGGAAAACCATAGTTGCCAAGGCCAACTGCTAAGGCTGACAATTTAGACTTTCTAAAGATAATGATATGGGGGATAATAAGATAAGTGGTACAACATGATCAATGGCGCTCAGCCCCCTTTTGCCTACGGGTACCATACTATTCAATGCCTGGCCTAGTAATAGTCATATTAGGAATTTGTAGTCATTGTATAGAGATATATTAGCAAAAATTTTCTTACGTTATAACGCGCCACCAAGCATTACAAAGTCATTTTGTCTTATAGTCATTGCCTGCATTGCCAATTCTAAACTACTTACATCCTTCTTTTCTACATTAGCAACTTTGCTGCGTCTGTTTTCTCCTTTTGCCATCCAATTTGCTTGTAAACCATCTCGTTGTCATTACCAACGTACGCTACCGTTTACTTACCTTCTCATTACGTTTGACATTTGTCAAGTACTTTCATGTGTCGGACTTATTATATGTAACTTGTTTTCTATTTTGTTCTCTCTATTCAATAGGCTAATGTATACTATCATTCATCTTGTTCTACAAATGGTAATCTATAGCTCTATTCACCCTTATTCAGGTTGCTTATTGCTATTGTGCATCCATTTATAGGTTTCTCAGGCTGGTTTTGTTGGTAGTATTGGACCCGTTCTACTATGCAACAGCGATTGACCTCATCTCCTCTGTCGACCAGTCAATTGATACTGTTGACAGGTCGATTGACACTATTCACTGGCCCATTGATATTGGATGTGCAGATATCAATGAATAAATTTATTATTTCTTAAAATTTATAGTTATTGGGCCAACATGGGAAATATGGATATTGGAACAGCCAGGCCCAAAAAGAAGGCCTTCCATTGAGGCGAGATTTTCATGCTCTCCTTTTATCTGGGCCCTCTGCCTTTCCCACTCTACACTATGTCTTTCTCGCCATCTCTGATCCCGAGCCTTTCATTGCTAGTGGAGTCTCCGCTGTTTAGCTTCTATATTCTCTGAAGCTATACTCCTTCAAGGAATAATCTGAATATCTTGCAATGGAGTATGAGTGGGCTTATTCTCTTTGTTCTCGGCCTCCTTGCTAGGTGCTTCCTCTTTCTCAAGCTCTGGAGTTGTTGCTTCACTCGGGGTAGCAGGCACTTCTATTGGCATAGGGGTGGCAATCGGCCTCAGGTAGTAGGGAAAGCAACGTAGATACTGCCTAAAAGACAAAGGATTAGCTGCAAGCTTATAACAATGTCCGATTATTTTCGCTATAGTGCCTTTTTCTGTCTCTAAAGGTTTTACTATTTTCAACCACCACAGCCGTGAAGCTGCCTGTGGCTTCCAAAAGCACAGTTCCCTAAGGAGTAATGAAAATACAATCAAAATCTATCCAGTGCAACAGGTCAATTGGGCATGCCCATTAAGCCCAGAATTGCACATACCAAGATTACGCTGGATAACTGCCAAACTATGATATTGGGCAAGTAACTAAATATGAAAAGTTCATACTTTGAGGCTATGCTTGTCTCTTGTATTTGTCCGCTTGATTCGAGATTGGTATTTATGGTACTTGTTTTCTGGTAGTATGGAGGAGGAAGGTGGATGAGAATAATTGCTGTTACCATGGTGCAGACATGGTTTTATCTACTTTCTCAGGCCGCCACTATCGACTATGTTAGAGACACTAGGGGCTGGAGAGTAGGGGCCAATCGACTGCTCAGGGTTCCTTTTCGGCTCGCTTCAGGCCGCCACTATCGACTACATTAGAGACACTAATAGGCAAGAGAGTAGGGGCCAATCGACCACTCAGGGTTCCTTTTCGGCTCGCTTCGATGCCCACTAGTTACCCCTGTTATGGACAGATACATACCTATGCATCACACTAGCTACTAGTCTGGTTGGTACAACACCCTCCTTTGCTCTGGCTTAGTTCCATGCTCTAACTAATTAGAGGCCGTTGACCCTCACAAACTGTCCAATACATATTGAATTTGTCTCAATTTCTATCTTATTTAATAATATTCTTTTTACATTAGCAAAAAGTATTGTATGTTATAATGCACCACCAAGCATTGCAGTCATTTTGTATTATATACGTTGCCAACTGTAACCTGTTTTCATCCTCCTCTAGTACGTTAGCAATCTTGTCACGTCCGTTTTCATCTTTCTTTTGTCAAAATTTTTTTCAAATACCTGATGTTCGTTTGAGTTCTATCATTTTGTACACTTTATTCCACAGTAAAATGTATATATAACTATCTACTCTATTCGTCATTCATTTCATTCCAAACATGGTAATCTACTCTATTATTTACTATCCCCTTCTGTTTTAGCTCCACTGGTATTAAATGTACAGCTCCTTCAATTGAATGTAGCCATACTATCGTCTGCCCTCCTCCACATTTAAATTCCTGGATGTAAGACATCCTTTCTGGACCGTGTGGTGTAGGATTCCCTACCCAGTCTAGCAGCATAACATGTGCTAATTTATACTACTCGTTGTTAGTCCCCAGTACTGTAAATAATGAATTCAAAAACCCTACCACTCGACCATTGAAACCCTTCATAGTTTCTGTAACGGACGCTGGCCGTAGTCTCATGGACTCAACACATACCGAAATGGTATTCTTCCTTGCCTCCTTTCTACGCCAACTTTTCCCACCTGCTGTATGTACATGTTGCAGTTGATAACTGTTTTTATCATCCACATCCTGATCTAGTACTGGAATTTCAACTGCATTGTACGCTTGCACCTCCGCACCCAACAAAATCCCCTCTGCATCCGATTGTAGGTAATCTGCCATTGCACAAACATTGTCCTCAAAAACCTCATGTAAATGCTTCTCAATCTCCAGTACCAAGAACTCGTCCGCTATACCTGACAGATTCCTTATTATCTTGACCCAATGCTTGCCCTGTAGTGTCATCAAAATCTTCTTTTGACCTTCCACAATTAGCTCCGTGCCTCTTTGTTTCAGACGCACCACATCTTTTAACCTCCCCTGAATAGCCTCACTCTCCTCTGCTCATGCTGCCATTTCTAATTCCCTTACGGCGAAGTTATGATACCGGCTATAACCCTTGATCACTTGCGGGATACTGTTAACATGATTACTCCAATGGTATGCGTCCTTGAATTACTTATGTAAAGTCTCATAAACATTGGAGCAAGCTGCCGTAGTGGGAGATTTGGTTAGCCTAGTACATCATTACATAGATCTTTGGAAAATTGAAATGTGAATCTTCGACTAGAACCTGATTCACTAAATATGAATATTCCTCCCTATCTTCCGCTGCAAGTTGATCCTTTTGCACCACTGTGCGTCTGTTTGCATCTGCCTCAAGGTTGCGACACTGATTCTGTTCCATTAGCTGTTTCGACATCTCATCCACTCTGGCCTTTGCAGCTTTGCTAGCTCGATATCATCAAAAAACGTCCTTTGTGGCATGGAAGCGTTGCAGATATTCCCGCATATATTCTATGGTACTGTCGGTATGACCTCGATATCTGGAGAGGAGCGCAAAATTAGTCAGGTATCACATACAAGTGATTGCTTTCTTAAAATCTCACTCTTGGGCACCTGTCGGACGCGGTGTGTCTGTCTTGCAGTGTAGAGAAGCCGTGAAAACCCCCAAAATGACTCTTAGAATTGATCGCATTTTCTTGCTGGAGAGTTGACTCAAAAGCCTATATGATTTTCGCGGGACGTGATTGCTAGGGTAATGAGGTAGTGAACTCCAAATATTATTGAATACGGGGAGTTTGTTATGGATTTCTAAAAAACCCTTGATCCATTCCAGTAAATATTGCAGGTTCCTTAAAAGTATTGTATGAAGGATATCTGATGGAATGACTTCTTGTGGGACTACACTTTGCAGGTCCATAATGTATTTTTGACAGCTTTCACTCCTTTATCGTGAAGACTTCTAGCGTCCGATTTGTTAACCCATTCCTAATATTTTTCAGCGTTGCGCATAGGATATTCCCAAAACTGGCCTAGTTGGTCCTGAGGACATTCACATATTGGACACCTGGTAGTGTAAATCCCATGTATTATTGCATTTTCCATATGTTCTGCAAGCTAGCTAGCAACTCGGAAATAACATTTCTGGATTACCTTGTCAGCACAATTTATTTTCTGCCCATCCCGCGCAGCATCCGATAACGGACGCAAGATAAACCTAAGTAGATCATGCAAAACCTGAATTGACTCTTGCTCTTGTTTCTCTTGCGACCAGCCAGGGATTTTTTTGACTCGCTTGGGACTATGAGGCAGTAGGGCAACCAGTATCCAGGCATAAGATATGGGTTTATTCCGAAACCTTGACTTGATGTTGCCCATGCTTATATATATGGGCCACACTTTGCCATCACTAGAAAAATTTGTCAGATGGGTGGTATCGGACGCAAAAAGTACAGGAACCAACGTAGCACCCACTGGAAGTGTTATCTATGATCTGAAATCAATAACCAAATTGTTGCCAAATGTAGTACCTACAAGTCATCAATGGGGCAATTGTATACCTATGTATCCCACCACTACAATGCAGTATTCATCTCTGTATAAACCCACTCCTGCTGCATGTCGAAGTTCCTGACCGGGGCCCAGCATATGTATGCTGCAAATGATTTCCTACACAGCAAGTACTTTAATGACGCCAAAATGTCCCAGTACTAGAACTCCGTATTCTTTACTAGATTGAAGTCTACGAACCTATTCTTCCACGGTGGATCAGTGATTATCTGGTCAATCTTCTGATACAAGGTGGAAGCTGATCGGAATGAAAACCTTGAACTGCCGTCCATTCTAAAGCTTTGTGTGTCTGAATTTCGCCCAAGGAAGTCATCCTTAAAGAATACGTCGATCTAAGCCTTTGGCATATACGTTTCGTATAGAAATCTTACAAGTTTGAAATCTAGGGCATCTTGGAAAGGTTGAAAGAAATTGTACATTGGTTGCTTTTGTACAACTAAGGGGTATGTAGAAATAACCTTGCCTGCTTCAAGGTCTGCAGGGAAATACATATCATCTGCAGTCGAACTGATGATGTCTATTTATTGACCAACCATATCAGCATTGGCAGTGCAATCATAGGCAATTTCTTCTCGCAGTTCTTCCCACAACTTCGTCTGATTTTGCACTGTAAAGTCAGGAAGGTCGAAGAAGAGGCGGCTTAACTCATCCTCAAAGTGGTTTTCATTTGTAGACTATGCTGCATCCATTAGTTGCCCTCCGACATCCCAATGTTCCTTGCTTGTGCTAGTTTCCGCTCTTTTTCGGGATGCCGATGGTTGGGATGTTGTTTCAACAAATAATTACTGAGGGCGCCAGCTGATTTGAATACCTGGTTGCAAAATGGGCACGCACCACCATAAGGTTGTACTGCGTCTGTTATCATGTGAGTTATGTCTCAATAACCATCATTTGTGTTTGTGTTCACCCATTTTCTTTTGGACGGTTTGTGTCACTCTTTAGGATGTTGTGTTTCCAAATGCATCATGAGCTTACCAGTTGTTTTAAAGGGCTGGCGGCAAAAAGAGCATGCACCAATCATTGTATGTGGGTTGAAGGAATTCATAGAATTTGAAGAGTAACCAAACTAGTGAAGAGTGTGGTTGTTCATTCTATCTGGTGGAGAACAACAATTAAGCGATAAGCATTTCCTCTATATGAAAGCTAGCCCAATCTAGTCTAGCCTAATTTAGGTTGCTTATTGCTTCTATGCGTCCGTTTCAAATAGGACTGCATTTCCAAGCAATTGAAACAAACTGGCTCTATTAATCTGCTGACCCAGCTATATTCGGTTTAGAATACCCATTTGCAGGGGTTGCCTAGCTGGTTCGCCAACAGAGAAGTATTATGGAGGTCTACTTCTCAAACTAAACTTCATTTCTAGTTCTCACCAGTTATGTGACAGTTATTTGTTTGTCTTTGTAATGCCAACTCGCGACACTATTTAAGGTTGTTAACGCTCACTAAACGTCCGATACACTTCATTGCCAATAATATTTAGGCTAGATAATATTCCAATTTATAAACGTACATAGTAGTTACTCCTAGACTAGCTTGGTTACTCCATCATGTTGTCCTGTGCCAACAGGGGTGGTATTTATGAACTTAATATTATCCAGACACAATGATATTCAAACAACTGGCCATCAGATATTTGAAGTTATGAAACGAACTGGCACAGTCCAGCAGGTCATGAAGGCCAATGCTATAGTTATCATGGTTTTGAGCATAGTAGATACAGGATAGGCTTGTGTACATATAAAGGGCCTTCCCATTCATTAGGATACTCAATCCAGTACATTGTGAGGAAACTATCTACATCACTCTTATATTCTACACACGAGAGGTTTTAATCATGAGGTTTCTACAAAGTCGTTATTTTATCTGGTACTTAAGTTATTCCATCAGCTAGTTAAGGTACGTCGCAAATCAGATATCAGACGAACTCATCCAACTAATTCGGGTATTACCACATTAGGTAGTCAGTCACTGATTCAGCAACAACAACAACAACAACAACAACAACAACAACAACAACAATAACAACAATATGTCAAGAGCCACGGCAAAAGGGGATCAAATGGTTTCCCCTGTGAAAACCTAGCTAGGATGGGGAGATGACAACTTGGAGGAGTACTGTAAGTGGCAGAGACATCTCAAGGCATATACACATACAAAGGGAATAACTGGTAAGCATGGCACATCGGCTGCTGTTTGGGAAACATTTCAATAGCATGCCATCGACCCGACAAATAGACTTCCTGCTCCGCGCGCAAATTGTTGTTGACCCCTAAAGGGGATCAAGAGGGTGATAAAGCTAGAGAGAGATTCCACCATCTCTTGCTAGATTGTTTGAAAAAAGACCGGGAGACAGAAATCAAGAAGGGTTTAGCCTCAGCTAAATGAAAGAGGGAAAACGCCGCAAATAACTCAGAGGGGGATATAGGACGTCCGATTACACTTCCGTCTTACACAGTTTGGGTTGCCATAATAGACCCAGCTTACAACAGGGATATCAACGCCATTAATAGAAGCTTTTTGCTAGACTAATGCCTGAAATAAGCAACTTGTGGCTTTAAGGAAAGTCACAATGGCCGAATAGATCGAAGGGATTCATCCGAGAATCCCTAATAGTAGGGTGGTTAGACTAATCTATGGTGCACTGACAAAGCCACCACTTGATGGCATACAGCTAGAGGATATAGAATGAGTGACAATGGACGACGATTTGGTGAATTTTCTTGTAGTGGCAAATGGTGCATACAAGCCACTGCTGTTTCAGGTGCAACTGACTAGGGTCGGCAGGGCCTATCAAAGCCCTGCCCCGAATGATCGGCCCTATTTTAGGCACAATGAGTTCGATATGTAGGCAGACCTCTTCAATCTTGTAGCGTCCGATTCTAAAAATGAACTCTACCTAATCAAGTTTGGGAGAAAGAAGCCCAAGGCTTGGCCACGGACCGACTACGGCTTCAAACACAGTAAGGCCAGATGTCGGAAGAAGATAGGTCAGTTTAAAGGTCAGCTTGTAGAGTACAAGAGACGTCACTAGGTATTTAAGGGACGTAAGAAGGGCGAAACCCTGGATTCAGACAATGAAGCCAGCTTCAGCTGGATGAAGTGGTTAAATCTACAGGATGGCAAGGCTTATATGAGGGCATGTGCCCCAGCACATGCTGCAGCCAGGGCATTTCGGTGTTCCAATGATAAGAAAGCTGCGGAAAGGGTTGCGATAGCAGCATTCGGAGGTCCACCTTAGGAGGGGACTTCAATGGGTAGTATTACCCTTCCGAGCTAGAGTCAGAGCTTGAGCATGAGTCAGGGCAGGAGCTAGTAGATCCAGAGCTAGAGCCAGAGCCAGAGCCAGAGTCAGAAGCGGCAAATGATTTAGCAGGTGGGGATGAGGATGGGGAGGATTCAGCAGGTGGGGAAGAGGATGGGGAGGATTCAGCGAGTGGAGATAGGGATGAGGATGAATCTGGTTAGAAGCAGACGGTCGATGTCTGATTTGGTAACTGCGAGGTTGGTAGACATGGGTAAGGATGTTGTTTTTTTTGTTCATAGCACAAAATGAATACGATGTGTTATTAGTCTCATGCCACGCCCTACGATAACGGCTTGGAAAGAGCCAATTTGTAAAGTTAGAGGATCTCTAGGCCGCTTAGCCTGAGGTGACACAGGCCCTTACACAATACTAAAGTACGGGAATCGCAGTTAGAGATAATTATTTGGTAAATGTATAGTCTAGTTGTAAATTGTCCTGACAGCAGGAGGTTGGTAAGGGCTCCTAGCATCTGATTAGTGTAGTGACTTGTCTGATAAAAGGTCTATAACATGTGACTGGCAGCCATATCAGGTTAGGTAAGGCTGATCATGCTTTATCTAATTGTGCATATGATTCATCCTTGATATCAGAGAACGCAATACAGAAGAGGGACGAAGTGGTATATAGCATAGGACCACTATATACCCAAAGAAAACACACGAGACCTGTTCGATAATAGTCCTGTGCATTTTTACAAAATTTTCTATCACCTACTCCACACTAGACTATGGCCTACAGTTATGAAATTCTCTCTACCACATACTAGCTACCTACCATGGATCAAGCCAGCTTCTAATGCATCGTACTGCCAAACTCGCTGAGCCAACTCCTGACCACAAGAAACCCTCTGCGATGCATGGAACATGCAGTATATCCGATGAAGGACTCAGGCGGAAGAGGAGAGACCAGATGCATGAGCTAGAGGGCAATAAATGCCTGCGGTTCCAAGAACTCCCACAGGTTAGTGAGAATTATTAGAGTTTATGAATGATTGACCAGAAGCTGATAGAATTGACAAAGCAGGAGGAGAGTACAAGAGAAGATGGTAGGGAAATTACCGAAGTATCTGATGACTCTGAGTATGAAGAGGAAGAACGAAATTCTAGAGATGAGTCTGAATCAGATGTAGTAGGGATCAGAGGACTTCCGAACAGTGGTCAGAAAAGCCGTTCATTCGCAGCAATTCCACCAAAGCTGTAACATCAGAAACGATTGCAGTTTGCCTTTGCGGCCCCCAACGCCCGCGATGTTCTAAAGACAAACTGATAGTTAACGGCGCAGCGCGAAAGACAGTTGTCGCCCGGGCGCCGCTCCCTCGCAGCGCGTGCCCCACGGCCAGTTGTTAACGCAATCCATGCCGTGACGCTGTACCCTGAGGCTTTGCGCCCTAGGGTTCAGCGTTGTAGAACAGCGCCTTGGCGCTCTATCTTGTGCATCCCCGCCCTCAAGCCGTATACTGTTTCTGCCCCCAGGCGCCAATCCATGGTCATGCAACGTCTAGGTGCTATAAGAGCACAGTATGCCTCAGTAACGCAGATGTGTGCCCTGGCACAACTACCTGACAGACAATATTTCCACTCTACTTGGCGCACGTGGAGAATAACGGTAATAGTAGCCAGGCAAATGCAGCCAAGCAGAGAGGGGCGGTCAGGCAAAGGCAACCAGGTATAAGCAATACATTGCATGCACTAGGTGAACTTGAGCTTCTATATACACTGATGAGCTATATTTGATTTCCACCGAACCTAGATCCCACTAGGACTCTGTCCTGCGCATATGCCTCCCAAAATCCAGCTGTTCCCAGACCTCAGCAGTCTCCAAAGTAGTAACCACCCTCGCTGATGTAGTTATCCACTGCCACGAGCAACCCCTAGTAGTAGAACAATTAGCTAGGCAGTCCCACAGAGTCCACGGATTTGCTGGCGAGTCCACGTACCTAGCTATGTCTGTGCATATTGATAGGGGATATCTCGGGAGTGCACTTGCGGAGTCCTAAGAGCAATTAGCAATGCCCTCACATAGACTCCGCTGGTTTTCTGGCGAGTTCACTTACCTAGCTATGTCTGTAATTGATAGGGGATACCTTGGGAGGGCACTTGCGGAGTCCTAAGAGCAATTAGCAATGCCTCCATATAGAGTCCACTGGTTTTCTAGTGAGTTCACATACCTAGCTATGTCTATGAATATTGATAGGGGATATCTCGGCGGAGTCCTAAGAGAAATTAGCAATGCCCTCACATGGAGTACGCAGGTTTTCTAACGAGTTCACATACCTAGCTATGCCTCTGTCTGCGCACATAGATTGGGGATATCTCGTAACTGCACTTTCGGCGTCCTGAGAGCAATTAGCAATGCCTTCACATAGAGTCCGCTGGTTTCTGGCGAGTTCACATACCTAGCTAGGCCTGTATCTACACACATAGATTGGGGATATCTCGTAACTGCACTTTGGGCATCCTAAGAGCAATTAGCAATGCATTCACATAGAGTCCGCTGGTTTCTGGCGAGTTCACGTACCTAGCTATGCCTGTGTCTTTGCACATCGATTAGGAATATCTCGCAACTGCACTTTAGGCATCCTAAGAGCAATTAGCAATGCCTTCACATAGAGTCCGCTGGTTTCTGGTGAGTTCATTACCTAGCTATGCCTGTCTCTGCGCACATCGATTGAGGATATCTCACAACCGTACTTTGAGCGTCCTAAGAGCAATTAGCTAGGCCTTCACATAGAGTCCTCGGATTGTCTGGCGAGTTCACGCACCTGGCTATGTCTGCGCATATAGATGGGGATATCTCAAGAGTGCACTGGGGGAGTCCTAACCTCAGCGCTGGCTGCTTGACCTTCCGCCGACTACTGGCTGTCTGCGTTATGTGTCATACCTGTGAAAAGTGGGGGTGCACGTGCTCTCGTGTTCTGTTGGTTTGTACAGCCCTGGAAATATGTGTCGGCTGACGTGGCAGGGAAATATATGTTGATTGGTCGGAAGGCAGATTTGCGCATGCTGGTGTGACAGATCAGCACATGCATGTTTTAGGCTACATATGCCCGCCAGCCGTGGGTTTACCGAAGTGGGTAATAGGAGCACTGATGGCGGGCTTGTTCATATAGACCTGTGCATGCGAGAAACTCAGGCTTTTGGAGACTTATATATATGTGCGAGAAACTCATGCTTTTGGAGATATATATATATATATGCAAGAATCTCGTGCTTTTGAGGCTTATAGATTGATTCCATGTAGATCTAGAGGCTGCTAATGCATAAGTTTCTCGCCTCTGCATATATATTTGTCTTGCCCGCGAATGCATGCATTTCTCTATATCTCCAAAACCATTGAGTTTCTCGCACATATATATATATATGCCCGCGAATGCATGCATTTCTCTATATGTCTCCAAAAGCACGAGTTTCTCGCATATATATATATAAGCCTCCAAAAGCATGAGTTTCTCGCATATATATATATAAGTCTCCAAAAGCATGAGTTTCTCGCATATATATATATAATTCTCCAAAAGCATGAGTTTCTCGCATATATATATAAGTCTCCAAAGCACGAGATTCGCGCATATATATATATAAGTCTCCAAAGCACGAGATTCTCGTATATATATATATAAGCCTCCAAAAGCATGAGTTTCTCGCATATATATATATAAGTCTCCAAAAGCATGAGTTTCTCGCATATATATATATAAGTCTCCAAAAGCATGAGTTTCTCGCATATATATATAAGTCTCCAAAGTACGAGATTCGCGCATATATATATATAAGTCTCCAAAGCACGAGATTCTCGTATATATATATATAAGCCTCCAAAAGCATGAGTTTCTCGCATATATATATATATATATATATATATATATCTCCAAAGCACGAGTGTCTCGCATATATATATATATATCTCCAAAAGCATGAGTTTCTCGCATATATATATTTAAGTCTCCAAAAGCATGAGTTTCTCGCATATATATATTTAAGTCTCCAAAAGCATGAGTTTCTCGCATATATATATAAGTCTCCAAAAGCATGAGTTTCTTGCATGCACAGGTCCATATGGACAAGCCCGCCATCAGTGCTCCTATTACCCACTTCGGTAAACCCACGGCTGGCGGGCATATGTAGCCTGAAACATGCATATGCTGATCTGTCACACTAGCGTGCGCAAATCTGCCTTCCGACCAATCAACACATATTTCCCGGCCGCGTCAGCCGACACATATTTCTAGGGCTGCGCGAACCTACAGAACACGAGAGCACGTGCACCCCCACTTTTCACAGGTATGACACATAACGCAGACAGCCAGTAGTCGGCGGAAGGTCAAGCAGCCAGCGCTAAGGTTAGGACTCCCCCAGTGCACTCTTGAGATATCCCCCATATATATGCGCAGACATAGCCAGGTGCGTGAACTCGCCAGACAACCTACGGACTCTATGTGAAGGCCTAGCTAATTGCTCTTAGGACGCCCAAAGTGCGGTTGCGAGATATCCCCAATCGATGTGCGCAGAGACAGGTATAGCTAGGTAATGAACTCGCCAGAAACCAGTGGACTCTATGTGAAGGCATTGCTAATTGCTCTTATGACGCCCAAAGTGCAGTTGCGAGATATCCCCAATCTATGTGCGAAGACACAGGCATAGCTAGGTACGTGAACTCGCCAGAAACCAGCAGACTCTATGTGAAGGCATTGCTAATTGCTCTTAGGATACCCAAAGTGCAGTTACGAGATATCCCTAATCGATGTGCGCAGACACAGGCATACCTAGGTACGTGAACTCGCCAAAAACCAGGGGACTCTATGTGAAGGCATTGCTAATTGCTCTTAGGATGCCCAAAGTACAGTTGTGAGATATCCCCCAGCTATATGGGCAGACACAGGCATAGCCAGGTATGTGAACTAACTAGAAAACCAGCGGACTCCATGTGAGGGCGTTGCTAATTTCTCTTAGGACTCTGCTGAGATATCCCCTATCAATATTCACAGATATAGCTAGGTATCTGAACTCGCTAGAAAGCCGGCGGACTCTATGTGGAGGTATTGCTAATTGCTCTTAGGACTCCGCAAGTGCACTCCCGAGATATCCCCTATCAATATGCACAGATATAGCTAGGTACGTGGACT
>WHUX01000432.1:0-27932 GCA_015179025.1 Terfezia claveryi | reverse complement strand
TCAGATAGCTTTCCAGTGCGCCAAAAAACCCTTCTACAAGCACAAGAAAGCAATTCGAAATCCGTGAAGGTATTCTAGAAGAGCTAGTAGATCAGCTATCAAGTTTTGACATTGTTCGGGAGCGGGATCAACGGCTAGTTGAACAGTCATTTGAGCAGTGGCAGAAGGCCAACTTCAAAAATACAGGGCAAGCTGGTAGTCACTTACATAGGTAAAAAAGAGTTGAAGTTAGGACGAGTTCTTGATGATCAAGCAATTGCAAGGCTCTATGAGGCTCGAAATGAAGCGGATGAAGAAAAGGTTGCCAACAGCAGTTTGCAAGTGCACGGATATCTAAACCTCCTAAGATAGCAGCTACTAATGCATCTAAACATTCCGAAAGGTACAAGCAACTAAACCCTCCCGTGGCAAATAAAATACAGCAGCACTTAGTCCGATTGACATTTGTAGTGACTCCTCTAGTTACTATGAGATTGATAATGAGTCTGCCGATGGTTCAGAATGCCCTACTCTATAGACTGACTCCGGGCCTTACCACCAATCTCAGTATACCCCACAGACAATGCCAGCCCTCTGACATACCTACACCATCTATTGGTGGCGTCAGGTAATCTATTAGGTTCAGTAAATAGGTTTTGCTCTTGTTTTATGTATATAGTTTTAAAAATTATACAAGTGAGTGGAAACCCGGTTACGGAGGATTCCTCGTCTGGTGTGCATTTCAACCCGGGTTTAGATAATTCCTTGATCACATGGTTGCAGCTTAGAAGTGGTATTGGAAGTTAGATATACAAGTCGAATATTTTCTGGCGTTGTGTTGCTAGGCTCGTGCCCACTAAAGTTGTCAAGTATCAGTACCACTGCCGAAACAACTCTCCAGTCATCCATGCATTCTTGTTGGCATAATATTCACAACCCAAGTGTCGAATATTAATATTCTTCAGGAACCGAGAATGTATATGCTTGCTTTTGCTTTCCGCCTTCCTACAATTGTATTGCTAAAGACTGATCAGGCAGTAGTTGGTAGAAAAAGGCTGTCTCGTCCATGTTGTAAATATTTCCAAGGAAATATATCCCTAAGATAATTCGTAGCTTTGGAAGATGTTGTCCACTACCTGTAAATCAATATCTCTAGACTCTCTATGTTGTTTATACTCTTTAACACATATCGCATTTTTCAAGCTTCCAATCAACCATTTGGGAACTTTGATATCACTTCATCCATTGGGTAAAGTGCCTTAAAGACAATTGCTGCCTTTTTCTGTAATAAGATCACCACTCATTGGAACTTGTTTTCTCAAACCGTAGAAACCAGTCATATAGGACTGCATCTAACTCTGGGTGTTGAACTCGCCGAACTCACTTGGTGTCGCTTGTTATCAGCATTTCTGCTACTTCCGGAAGTGGTGGCTCCGAAATCTTTTTAAATCCCTAAGCTCATATTAGCACTACACTTTTATACTTCTGGATAAATAAAGCATACGAGATACAGTGATTGATTAATTTGTTTCTTGAACTTAACATTAAACCACTGTGCCAACTCCTACTGTGTTGCCTTTGGATGTTCTTGTGCATGCGAAAACAATTGGAAGCGCTCACTATTTGTTGCATCAACCTCTCGATGGCAGAGTGTTTTGGGGGCTACAGTTTTTTGGCCTAGCTATGATCCATGGCGGTGCTGTGATCCATGTCAACACCCCTGCCATGACACATATCCCGAGATACTACGCTGGCCAGACTTCCTCTACAGACCGGATAAATTGTTTCCTGACACTCTTGAATATGCTCTACAATATGCGCGTACTAGCTAGTTGAGTAACTCATGTGAAGCCATCATATGCACCAATCCACCTCGAAAAGGCTGTAATTGCCCCCCCCTCTCAGTACGACCCGTCCACCCACAGATATCATGAACTAACAACCCTACATAGTGCCAGCACCTTAACTTAGCATATATATTTATGTTAGGATACAATATATAGGCATAGAGCTATATAGAACGTTACTATTGTTCGGTACCGATCATGCATAATTCAGCCATTTTGAGCTTTTGGACTATAACAGCCAGTTGTTCAGTATTTTGATCCTCCTCGGCCTTTTATATCTTCTGCAGCCTCTTTACCTATCTACCTTATACAGCTCCTATATCCTCTATACCATGTGCATCTTATTATCCTGTAGATCCAATAACTTGGGTCTATTCACTATTGATCAGACAACTGAGCAACCTGGCTACAAGAATAGTATGCATCGCTCAACAAGCCAATGGCAGATATGAGGTCAATAAAGGTCACTTCACCTAAAACGGTCCGTAGATATTTAAATCACTAGAGATATGAGATAGAGTATGCAAATAATAGATTGAGCTCTATATCCTGTAGCAGAAATAAGATATTGTGGCAGTTTAGTATGACCTAAGCTCAGTAGCTATATATAAGAAATGAGCCAGACCATAGGGGCATGTACTGGACAGCCCCGAATTAGTCTCGTGCCCCTGAAGGCCTTCCAGGAGCCGTATACGCATGAAAATCCATATATATAGACGGTGCACCATTTGGCTAGGCCAGCTAGGTAGTCACGAGCCGTGATTAGGATCTCGTACAAACTGCTATATAAGGCAGATGAGGTTATTGTAATACTATACTATACTATATATAGAGACCTTCTGATTGCAATAAAATAGAAAGAGGCCTCTAGATGGCAATAAAAGCTACAAAGTGCAATAGAGTGGATCCGGAGGTATAGGCTGTAGACTTCCAATACCCTACCTCAGCATCAAACAACCCCCCCCTTCAGTATATACTGGAGCTGAGGATATAAATAGGTATTGACAATGTTAATAAATCTTTAAGAAACCTTATGCACATTTATATATGTACATGAGGAAAAATATAGGGCAAAAATATCATTGAGCAGGCCTGGTGTATAGAATATAGTGTGCAGGGCATAGAGGATATAGGAATCATGTAAGGTAGATAGGTAAAGAGGCTGCAGAAGATAGAAAAGGCCGAGGAGGATCAAAATACTGAACAACTGGCTGTTATGGTCCAAAAGCTCAAAATGGCTGAATTATGTATGATCGGTACCGAACAATAGTAACGTCCTATATAGCTCTATGCCTATATATTGTATCCTAACATAAATATATATGCTAAGTTAAGGTGCTGGCACTATGTAGGGTTGTTAGTTCATGATATCTGCGGTGGACAGGTCATACTGAGAAGGGGGGGGGCAATTACAGCCTTTTCGAGGTGGATTGGTGCATATGATGGCTTCACATGAGTTACTCAACTAGCTAGTACGCGCATATTATAGAGCATATTCAAGAGTGTCAGGAAACAATTTATCCGGTCTGTAGAGGAAGTCTAGCCAGCGTAGTATCTCGGGATATGTGTCATGGCAGGGGTGTTGACATGGATCATAGCACCGCCATGGATCATAGCTAGGCCAAAAACTGTAGTGTGTGTTGTTCTAGTAGGCTAGGATCGATAGCAATTGAACTGATAGATGTATCCATTGTAGATGTAGAGATCGAAGTATAAATCTCTGCACTCTGTGAATTTTCTTAAGTTGGGTCCAACCCCATGCCAACTATTGTAGGTATGGCGTCCGTGCCTTTTGGTGTACACTATACTTCTTACGTTTCTTTTTCAAGAGTTCTTTCTCACTAGTCCCCTATCTTCACAGCTTCCACTAGCTATCGATTCACTGTTGCTATAGCCTCTCTTGGTTTTGGGTTTTTTTTTTGTTATATGTAGCTCCTCTTATTTTGGTTTCATTTCGAAATCCAGTCAGGCTCTCCGGGGTCATCAGGCGTATTCATGTATTTAGCGCCGGACCTGGCAGATTAACTTTCCTTGCCCCTATATCCTCACATGTTTCTAGGTAACTCATCATGGTCCCCTTAGAATGAAGTAATGGGGGGATTTTTTTAAAAAAAGAAAAATATCCAGGCAAGAGGATCTTATGCATCAAATGCCCATGCATGTTGTAAATGTGATTAACGTTACTTTATTTTCATGATTATGTCAGTCCAGCGTATAACAGTCAGCAAATTTTCGCGTGACCTTTCCCCACAAATTGTAAAAAAATAGCTACAGAGATTATTACAGCGATTGCTCAGTAAATCACAGGTTATATAGAACTTACTTCATCTAAATATCTCTCAGAGCCATCGAGCAGGGCTAGAAACGAATGTTATTCTCAAGGCAGCCCATTGCCCAATTTGTATGGGCTTGAATCTGGTAGCAGTTCAAACAAAATTGGAGGGGTACGTCGGATTGGAGATTAGAGAGATATGTCGCGTTAGAGGATTAAAAAAATACTCATTACTCCTACCTCTCAGGGAATCGACCTTGTGCTCCATGCGCACCGGGCCTTAATCTGTTGGAGAGTTGTTTGTAACCGCTAGGTCAAAACCCTCCTGTGGAGGGTGATAGTATATTGTACGCTCACAGTGAGGTCAACAAGATATAGGTTTCTTTGAGTGTCGGAGGGAGTTCAGTTACGCCTCCACCCGCAAAAAAAAAGCAGGGATTTTATTCCTCAGGCCTCCCGCTTAATTTTCATGTCTTTTCAATCTTGATGGACTGAAACTTTCCCACAAAATATCTGAGAACTTAGTTTCGTACCCCAAGGTCCCAAGGTAAATTACCGGAACAGGAAATGAATCATTGACTACACTAGACTAAGTATAAATGTAGAAAAGGTATTCATTGCTAATTTAAGTTAAACATAGAAATAATCTATATGTTGACTCGTTAAGCAAAGTGCTTTACCAATATCTCCTCCATATCCAGAAGAATAATCTCAAACAACAAATAAAAATAAAGACTCTTACGCTCCACCCAACATCCCTGCAAACGCCAGAGCCCAAGTCCTACTCGCCCCACCGTCTAACCAATCCGAACTGAACCCACTCTGCGCAAAGAACTTCCACGAATCTCGTGGCGCCCATAACGCCACATTCTGGTACAACACTCCCTTCCACCCATCGGTAATGCTACCCGTCTTTCCTGAGAAAAAGGCTGTCCATTCGTCCTGGGCAAATGCTGGGCTGCGAATGTACGGACTAATGGGAGACAATGGGAGCATGTGGATTCCTTGAATATGCTTTGGCTCAACTCCGAAGTAAGTGGTATGGTGAACCTTATTCTCGAAGAGAATACTAGAGACACGGTTGGGATTGAACTGGGTGGGGTGAATCCCCATGGGTTGGGATTTGTCGGGTTGGGAGAGGTGGGTGGCGAGATGAGCATATAAGTATTGATCGCACGGCGGAGGATGGCGAGCATAAGATTTCCGCGAGCCTCCACCAGAGGTTGAGCGGATGCATATCCCCACATCTTCAAGGCGTAAGCAAAGTTGGCATCTTCGGAGGAAGATTCCTTATCTTTTCCATCGAGAGATTCAAAGAGACCTTTTGCCCAGGAGTGTCCATGCCAGTAATCAAAGCAGCGAGTGACAGGGAAGTATGGATCACAGGCACTGGGATTGGCAATATCACGGACAAGAGTATTGACCCAGTCCTTGTTCGCGGTGAGTCATTTTCCGGTACCGAACCCTTGTGTAGGGGCGTCGAGGAAGGCAATGACGGCGGCAGCATGGATGAAATAACTGTAATAGAAGTGGTGGTCGTTGTAGTATCTACTACCAAAGTTTGCAACTGGGTTACTAGTTTTGTAGACTGCATCGGTGACAAGACCACGCCATCCATACTCATAGACAAGCTTGTTCTTGTTCTTCGCGGTAGTGAAAAGAGACAGGCTTCACGGGCATCCAACCAATCTTCGTGGGTATACCATCCTCTCTCATGCGCCATCCATCGGCAGCCACAGCAATCATCATTCCCTTACTGAGGGAGGTGAGCTGGTAGACGTTGCGTCGTGCGGCCTTGGTAGAGTCGGTGAAGGAGTTGTAGTGGTGGGGCAGGGCAAACATCAGGAGTGGCCCAGTGCCCTTGTACCTGGTGTAGCTGATCTGATAACTTGCTACAGACCCACCATTTGTTTGTACGGCAACCGCTGCCCCGGTACACACTCCCCCAGTAGTGGCATCCAACACCGCCTCGACGTCTACATTCTCAGCAGTACCAATCTTTGCAATCTGCACGATACCAGAGAATGGGCCGACAGCTCTCAATTTGCCATTGTTAATCACTGTCAGGATGAATGGCAACTGAACTACATTAGGGTCAGCGTGTGCATAGATGATCCAAAACTTTCCATCCTCCAGAGTAACCTTATTTTGACAACATAAAGGTTTGTACTGAGAATCAGGGAAACGCTTCTAAAAAATACACTGCTCTCAATCTGAGGAGTAAGTCCAGAGTATTCAGCACTTATGAATCCCATACCAAGACAAAGTGGTGTGCGCATCTTCTTCGTAGCGTCAAGAGTCTTGTTGACATAGAAGTTTACACCACACTCATTGGTCCCAACGATGTCAATTCCTTAGTCCGGGACGTATTTGCAGAATCAAATTCGATGGCACCCAGATTCATGGATCGAATCCAGATGGGGTTGAGGTAATACTCAATAGCCCCAGTTGAGCCACTTCCCAGTGATCCCGTAGGCCCAAATTCGCGCTGATTCTGGTCAACATGGGACATCGAGAGACCGAATGGCTCCCGAGTACCGTTGGAAAAGAGTACATTCCCCTTTGAATACCAAACCGAGTAAGGATAGGTGAATACTGGGCGATCTTGGCTCGAAAGATACATGTTGGAGTAAAATTTATTGGTCTGGAAGGGCATATCCTTCTCCGGGATCGACAAACGTAGGACAGGGTGGTCGGACCTCCTACTAAAAATCGCCGGCAGAGAGGCTGTGGAAATTGGAGTGCTGAAGAGGTCGGAGAAGACCTCGCCACCGAACTGACGCTTCATCTTGGCCCTCCTCGCCTCTGGGGATTCCGTGCGTTTGGCAAGAGGGGCGTTGATCACTGTCGATGGTGATTCATATGCGGTCTGGTCTGCCGGAGCAGCGGAGGACGGTTCTCCAATCTTATACGGATCGCCAGTTGGGAAAGGGTCAATTGTTACCCTACCGTAGCGGACAAGTTGGGGATTCGTGACCCCGAGCTTGTCAGGGTCGGGAGTAATCTTCGGTGGGGCTGGTCTAGAAGCATACGATTAGTTGATGCAGCCCTGTATGCAAGCTAGTGATAAAAGCGAAAAGGGTGTGGATGCATACATCTGCACTGTAGATTTGGGTGTTTTTACAGTAGTAACGGGGATTTCTACCTTCGGTATCTTAACTTCCCTCATCCCTCTGGCTTGCATTCCCCCCTGACCCCCGGCAGACGCAGATTCATCTCCTGTCACAGACCTAGCCCATGGGAATCCAGGCCATGGTCTCGCATCGACGCTGGAGAGCACTCCCAACACCACCAATGATTTCGTAAAGGAAAAACGCATTTTAGCTGCCACAGGTAGTTAACTATATCAAATGAACGAACGACCGAAGGGTCAGTCTGCTGCGTATTGACAAACCCGGAGCTAGTGAGATGGGAAATAAAAACGAGTGTATTGTCGATGCCCAAAGGAATGTATTGGATTTACCACAGAAGTGATTGACGTCCGAGTTGAAGTGCACTGGAGAAAGTGGAGGGTGATGGCTGTAGAAATAAGGGAGATAGAAGGGGAATGGATATATAACACATTCCGTTCATCAGCATCCTTCCCACTCCGCCGGACACGCCCCTGCCTTGTACATCCCATCCTACGACTGCGGGATACGCTGGTGAATATGGTTTAGCTCTCTCCATTGCAGGGTACAGATCGACGGCATCGATATTTGGCGGACGTATCCGTACATATTTTGAAGAAGGAAGCTTCCCCTGATCGATAGCTGTCACTAAGATTGCCCTAGCAGTACTCAGTATGTACTCTATTCGCCTAAACAGGACCAGTGTAAGCCACGAGTACCTATCAACTGCATCGCTTCGATGTCCCTAGCAACCCCCGGAGCTCGGTTTCAATTTCAGTTTGGTGGCTTATGGACCCAAATTCACTGGTCCAAATGTAGTTTACCCTCACCAGCTTTGGCGAGCCTGGTGAGTTCAGGGATTGACCAACCCTGGTCCGCGACACAAGGCTAAATGTTTCCTGGGTACTGATTTGTTGGTACCTGACGGTCCAATGTTTTCTTGGGTTTGTCTCCTTAAAGCTGAAATACAGTCAAACCTTGCTGAACCGGACTGCGTAAATCCCCAGGATCCCGTCCGGTTTGGACTAGCGTCCGGTATAACAAAATATGACGGGCGGGGCATCTCATCACTCCGCAACACGAGCAGATCAAAAGAAAGAAGCATATTTATTATATTGGAAGGTACAGACATAATTCTATAGTTAATAAGTAAGGTCTGTAACGTTCTGACATTGGACTCAGCAACGGATGAGCTGCAGGATCATGTATCATCAGTGCTTGATCAGGGTGTGGATAAAGCTACTGTACATATACAAATATGTGGTTGGAATTTGATGATGACCTTGTAGTCCACAATAAGGACCCTGTAGTTGTTTCGCTCTCAGTCATTATTGAGGAAAATCTTCAGAAGCTCACTTCACCGCCATACTGATTTATCTTCTACCGATACTGCTACAGCAGCTCTATCCGATCCACCTACCCCCCTACACTTGCTAAGTAGTTATCAGCAGAAGCATCATCACTTAAGGACTTCTGGGTTCCAACTTCCTTTTCCTCAAATACCCCGTCTGGTTCTGCTAATTAATTTTCTATGTATATATTTTTTTATTCTCGAGATTCCTCGTCCGGTCCGGTTTACTATTTGTCCGGTATAGCCAATACAATTTTGCACTGTTGTTCGAAAATCGCCAAAGCCCGTCCGTAATAGCAAGTTTTCCGGTTAAAGGCGTTCCGGTTTAGCAAGGTTTGACTGTATACCGTATGGGCTCGGATGTCTGCAGACCTGGAATACCCCACATGAGCCACGTTGCGCAATAAAAACTAGGTAGAACGCATGCATCATCTCAGGCTATCGACCGAACGTCATGTGAGGCTTCTGCATATATCGGGTCCAAGAGAACGCCGCCACCTGCATTCGGACGAGAGATAGATTTGTTACTTATTTATGCATCTCCTTCATTGGTAGGTCTAAAGATTTTCACACCAAAAATAAGCTCTTGGGAATACCAGCTAGCCTAAGGCGAGACCAGTATGTAGGTATATACTACTGTATTATCTCAGAATGAAAACCGCCTGTCTCTCCAGCAAATTGTGTAATAGGCGATGATTGAGAGATTTTCAATGTGTGAGACTACAATAATGCCTCCGAGAATTGCTGCCTCTTGAGCTGCTGAAACATAGGCGAATCATGTATACGGTAAATGCTATAATTCGGTTATCCAACCCCTGCTTCTTAAACAATGGCTAACAATACATGCACAATCTATCGGCTTCTAGGTCAACTGAACTCCATAGATGTTATCAGCAGAAGACACATGTAGGAAGATCCAGCTCTTACCGACGGTGTGACTACGTACCTTTCTCGAAAACTCAGTTCCTGAGATGACAGACAAAGTGAGGCGGTTAGCTATCCTGAGAATCCACCAACCACCTGATTGCCAGTGGGCCGATGCTATAAGACTGGAAGAGGTGAAGAATGAACTTCAAAGTGGTATGCTTTGTGGGTTAATTTCTGAACTATACAATAATAGTCTTTTTGCAAAATCAAGAAGTAAGAACCGAGTCATCTACCGGAACAGTTTCGTGACTCTATCTAGTTTACTCGGCACCGGGGATAAAACATTAGCAGAAATCGTACGTCAAGCGTTTCCATAGTTGTTTTCCTGGGATCGCATAGGAGTAATGAGTTTTTAAAAAAAAATTAAAAAGTTGATCTTCATAGTATCCTTTTCAACTGATCCGCTGTTGTATAAGACAGTATCCTAGAGTTTAACTATCGTTGTCACCTGAACAGTACCCGTGTTGAGTGTTCCCACTCCCAGTTTACTCCAAACAGTGCGCAGATGTAAGATACGGTGGATTTTGTGCGTGCTGTAAAAGGCGTATGTGGTATAGGGTCGAAATCTCGCGATTCTACACGTTGTAAGAAGTGCGTAGCACACTGTGTACGCGTCGCACAGCCTACCTAAACCCAGGCTCGAACTTTAGCTGAACCATTAGCTTCTCCCCCTCAAAGCCCCCTTCCTGTACCGTTGACTACAACTACCCAGCACAGCACCTAAGAATTCTCTTCAAACTGTAGTAGATATAGAAATTTGGTGCAGCGGGAGTCTGGATGTGGCCAGTAGTCTTGTTCGGTTTCCTCTCCTGTAGGCAGAATACACGGGCTTCTAGTCTCTGAAACCGGGGTGTTCATAGGCTTCGAATTCGATATCCATAGAGGTCTGATGTGTGCTGATACCAGTGAGATGCAAAATTATGATTTCCTTGTGCATGGAAGTGGAGGTAGACGTTCCTGATCGAAATTAGGGCCGGGGCTCCGTGCTATTCTGTGCCATTTGCGGGGCACAGAGGAAGTCCCCG
Source organism: Terfezia claveryi (assembly GCA_015179025.1). Taxonomy (NCBI): domain Eukaryota; kingdom Fungi; phylum Ascomycota; class Pezizomycetes; order Pezizales; family Pezizaceae; genus Terfezia; species Terfezia claveryi. The sequence goes on along the minus strand of WHUX01000432.1, from coordinate 17,421 downwards.
CTGTGGCAATAGTGAAAACTGTGATGGCCTAAGCCAGGATATCGATAGTACTGCCCTGGGTGTGTCGGTCAAGAATTCGGGCAACCTGGGGCGAGGTAGTCTAATTGCAGGTTGAGGGCGGATGTGCAATGGCTGGATGTACCCAGAAGTCTAATAAGTACAACAACATTTCCGAATTTCTTTCAACTCCTACACTTGAACAGATAAATGTGAGGTTTAATATTCATCTCCACAAAAATCGTAATATATCACTCGCCATGGCGTCAGGAACAATACTAAGCGCCACCTCCACAGTCAAAGCGCCACTTCCCTAAACGTCGCACTAAAACCAATTAGAGTATAGTTTTGTGTCTTTAGCTATTCCAGCTGTTCCATCCTTAATATTGTTCGGAAAGCCACTTGGGCACTTGTACGCCTTTGGTCTAGACGAAGGATATAACATTTTAACGTCCTCTCTCGCTCTTAGCCAGTCTCGCTCATATGGACTTCCAGTGGAGAGCCAGTGGAGACTTGGGACTGCCTCTGACCTTCTTCCATTCTCGAAACGTACCTTGGGTCATCTACTATACTGGTAGATTGCCGGTTACAATCAGGCTATGCATATATCTCTAAACTTTTGCCGTCGGAGTGGCCCTTTCACAATGCTAGTTTGAAGGAACAAGATGAAGGATGAAATGATGCTGGGCCCATGGCAAATGAGACATGAGGGACGAAGACTACCTACTCCAAGAGTGATCGACTTCTCTCCCTGAACAAACCTCTCTACGAGAGGTTGTGCCAACCAGGCTATGGACGAACTGAAATTGATCTGAAGCAGCTGGGTTAACGAGGCAGCTTGAAATAGATCCGGCCCAACTTGCTGGTGCCTCATGGGCATGATTTCAAAGCAATCTACGTTCCTTTGCCTTGTGCATTCCAATGGGTGGGCAGCTTGCACAGTGCACACAAGGGGTCTGGACATTCCTGGCTATCCAAGTCGACTGGCTGATCGAGACTATGGCTTGCAATTGCAAAGTGGGAGGGGAGAGAAATAGGTAATGATCATTTCGTTGACCGGAGAACTGGTTTCCTCTCTGTCTGTTCCCCAAATTCGATACCCTTGAGACTATACCCTTTGGCGCCTGAAGCTTGAGACTAAGCACGCTTTATTTCTTTATAATACCAGTCTCTCTTGTTCATTTGTGGGTCCTATGCTACTAGTGGATGGAGGGTTAGAGGAGATCCTCGTACTAACTATCCTTGACTGTAAGTCATTGTCCAGTCGCAACAACGGAAAAGAATGGGAGTAGTTAGCCTCGCCATCCAACTCCAGCTGAAGGATGAATTGACAAATGGGCTCGTATTCTTTTAGCACAGGTGCTCCTTTGATACTGCAATCTTCTTGTGGCCAGGATCGTGCCAAGTATAACACCTTGGTACGCATAGTCTGGTGGGCACCGGTACGCACACGCCATGGACGACCCACCCGAGACTAGGTAACCCACGGACGAATTTTTTTCTAGTCTCGGGTCTTCAGATCCCCCACTTAGCTAGAGGCTAGATTAGAAGGAGGGTGGGACGGCCTGTCAAGAGTATAAGAGTCTCGCTCCTCACTCCACTTCTTCTTCTCCTCTTCCTTTGGAAACAGCGAACATCTCCACAAACCTCTCCACGAACCTCTCCACCTTCTAAGCTCGTCAAAATCTACCACCAGCTAGTGCAGCCAGTCTACCTCTATAGCTTCCAACATGCAGCCAGTCCTCGCTACCACCACCGCCGCACCTACTGAGGTTCCTGAAGTGAAGGACGAGAGAAGAGGTAAGCCATATTGGGTTCCCAATTACCTTCAGTTCTATTGCTAACGGTTGTCATCATGCGTACGCATAGGTCAAGTATGGTACGCATGTACTATCATGTAGACCTCTTCCTCGCTTTTCCCTTCGCTTACCACTTCCTCTTCTCCTCAAAATCCTCTTACCTTGAAGCCCCACAATAATCACAACAGGAGATATTCGATTCTCCTTCTGTTCCTCCTCGGTCAAAATAAGTCCATATTCACTCTCGTTACCTCGATTCTACTTCAGCATCCACAATTCAGCATTTTTTTTTGTCCTTCAAGCCCATTACAAAGGGCGTAAGCGGAACCTGTCGACGATCTCTCATTTTCTCGATTCCTTTTTGTAATGACGTAAGAGAAAGGAGACAGTATCTACTCTCCTGCACCTCGCTCATCAAGCGTCTCAACTCGAAGACACTCCAAAACTTCAATCAAGCACCGGTGAATGGAAACACTCAATTCCCCCCTGCGGAAAAAAGCGACCGACTTGAGAGCGTGGAAGCGGATTTGGGAACTATTTCTATCATTTCTTTTATTTTTCTTTAATTCGCATAGGGCTTTAATGATCACTCATTTTTATCGGAGTACTTTCCTTTATCATTGTTTTGTCTTTACCTTTCCTTGCTTCTAGGTCGCAGATGTCGAGCTTTACCTACCAAGGGATGTGAATGGCTTTGATCGACATTTCACAGATCTTATTCTGGCTTCCCTTTTCTTCCTCTATTCGACTTCCCTTTCGTGCAGCAAGGTGAAGGTGAAAGGTGGATGAAACATCAGAGGGCTTTTCACGGAACATATCTCCCGTTCTACATCTGCGTTACCCTTGTTGGAGTTTGTAACCCTTGACTGCATGTTAGTTGGGACTTTGGGGTTAAATGATTACCTTGTACTCGGTTGGAAAAGCTGCTACATCTATCGCCCTGCGGATTATTTGTTTTCTTTAGGTTTGGGCTTTCTTTTCATTGCATACATACATACGCTTTCTTTCATACACTGCTATACATACATATAATACATACCAGTAGCTGGTTTATTGGAAAAAACCTTTGCTCCTCGAGGGTTCGTCGTTCCTGTGACTGCGCTCCTGGTCATTGTTGTGGTATGCATACCACATGGCTGCATATATAGTTGTATTTGCATATGTACCTGCATATAGCGGCTTAGTCATGGACTTCTGGTGGTACTGCACCTTGCTGGCTTGGAGCGGAAACCTTTCTATAACAGATGGCCTCAGAATACATTTTAGTTTTCCGCCCAAATATCTTCGTTATACCTGACTGTCGAAGGACTGGACCGGGTTGGAGATTTACAAATCTTAAAAAAAAAAGCCATATACAAATACCGGTATAGCTATGTAAGTTGGAATCTACTTGGAAGACCAAAAATCCAGAAGTTGCATATCTTCCAACTAGCCTGGCGGTCTAGCCCGCAGAGAAAATATGGCGCTTCTTGTTTGGTATGGATGATAGGAAGCTGGAGTGGTAGGTAGGTAGGTAGGCTGACAGGTTGGCAGGTTGGTGGAACCGACAGAACCAATAGGTAGGTACAATATCTGTACCCCTTTCCGACCGCCAATTAATATCGAAATATTAGCCAGCAAATAAAAAACACTCTTGTGGCTCTCTACTCTCTCCGGTATGCGTTCCTTCTTTGGAGATGTTGTGGTTGGGGAGAACGTTGCAAATTTACTTTACCGGATCCTTAGATAAACCGAACGGCAGGGGTCGTATTTTTGGGCTTTCCGGTATAGCAAGACGTAATTTCTGGCTGGCACAGCCTCAGAGTTCCAGAACTAGGAGGACGAGATCTGATCGACTAGGCCTGGTTTATGATTTTACACTTTTTTGTATAGTTTAGTTTCTTTTAACATATACCAGATACTTACTGAAGTATCATGTGTAAAGATATTGTAGTCTCGTGAATGCCGTGGATGGGTTATCGTTCCCTTGATCAGGTTTTTCCAAACCGGGATTGTTATCCTGAGTTCTTGGAAATTTTCTTCTTTTCAGAAAGGAATAAGGTATCCGAATAAGGGGTGGATGATGAGCCACGCAGAAGCCCGGGTGAATTCAAGGGTTACATAGACAATTGAACCTGCCTCCGCCGTGCTCAGCTATATATACCATAAGGCTTTTAACGAAGGAGATTCATGTGATACGAAGATGTCCCGGAAATAAGGTGAATTTTGACAAAGGAGAGTAAGGCTCTGTAAGATTACGAGGTTATGCAGCGGAGGAATCGTGAAGATAATTGATCGTGTGTATTCAAAGAGGAGATATCTAGATATCGCTATAGACTTGTTGCTACGGTTCTAGTGCTCTAAAGAAAAATTCCCTTTCCTTACGACAGTTTCAGCTCCTTATATCCTGCTTTCCCTAATTGAGACCGGCCTCTTTGGGATCCTTGATTCTACCCATGTTCATACCCAGAATTCAAACTGTCCTTTTCCAGCCAGTGATGTTCCATGAGTCGAGAGTAATTCCAACACTCTCCCCTACTCGAGCGCCCATACATTCATTCCAGCTGCCATCAGTTCTTTTTCTGTCATATCTAGGATCGGGATGTCATAACTGTCGACATCCATTTGTCTTTCCAGCCATTCAGAGAGTCGGCTGGGTTGTCCTTTCCTGGTATCATTCGTATCTTCAAGCGTCCTAATCGTACTTGCTGTTGGAGGTAGTGGAATCAGTATTCTATATGCCGGCTCCGTCGTACGAATTTCATTACCTTACTGAGATTGTAGGCTCCTTCACTGTCTGTTACTAGAGTCAGTGTGGTTTTTATCCCTAATTCTAAGAGGAATTGATTCAGCCAGGCTGCATCCTTCGCTCCTTCGCAGTCGCTGATGTATTCCGCTTCGGGTATCGATAGAATGATAATATCCTGTCTCCAGCTGTACCATCCTACCAATTGGTTCCTCAGTATGATCAGAACTCCTGTCTGTGACCGGGCTTTCTCTCCTCCGTACAAGGCATCTGCAAATATATTGACTGCTAACTCATTGGCTTTTGGCTTCTTTAATCGCAGCCCATCATGCTTGGTCAAACACAAATACTGCAAGACCTGGAGGGCAGTTTGGTAATGCTTCAGAGTATGATCCTTGGTCCTTCGTTCTAATAAATTGACATAAATCGAGATCTTGGGTCTCATCATCTGAGCAATGAAGAGTAGACTCCCTATTATCAACTAGTATTTTGCCACTTCCTCGTGTTTTCCATCACTGGTGTATTGCTGCACGTCGAGTAGTAGAGATTGCTTTCCTTCAGGATTGCCATGTAGGTCAATTTGAGGTAGGAAGCTTTTCATTATTGATTCTATGAGGCAGGTCTGTATTAGTATAACTTACTCTATTGACCAATGTAGTTTCATTCTAAGCATATTCATAGGTTTCCCTAGTTTATCCAGCTCGACTCTTCCTTCAATGCTTTCCTCTATTTTGTTGAGGTCTTCTTCTGTAGGAGCAATCCTAAGGAGGTCTTTAATATGAGTGCCAATTATAGTGTTATGGCTTTGGGTTGTTTAGGTTTCTTCATCTCCTATACACTGATATATTTCGAGTATTAAGAGGATATTATAGAGGGTCTTGAACTATTTGTATCCTGCTTGCTTAAGCTATAGAGAGCTTTGTCGAGCTTCTAGTATTCAACCTCTCCTTTTTTATTTATGTCAATAATATAGACATTGTATTTAAGGAGAGCTTGTAGATATGACACCATAACATCCTATTACCAGATTGCCTAATCTTGATAGAAAGTAATGACTAGAAGGTTTTTGAAGGTTTCTAGTCATATCATTTGTACATAGGTTTCATCATAATTGATATCTGCTTCTTAGGTGAACCCTCTCCTAACCTTATAAGCTTTGTATTTCTCAATACTTTTATCTATTTTTCTTTTGACTAAGTATACTTATTTGGTATCAATAATTCATGTTTCTTCAGAGATTTCAGATTTGTTAATTTTGGTGTATACTCTATATCGGTTTAATTATTCTTATGCTTTAGCTTAAGCTTTAGCCTATTCAGGTGCTTGTGGAGAATTGTGAGCTTGTTTATCAGTTGGATGATCCAGATTGGCCCCTACTACAAATATCCTCCTATGGACAAGTTGTCGCTCTAATTTTCTAGTTCTAACCATACCTTCCCAATTCTTAGAAATTTTCTAGACTTTTCTTATTGGGGACAGTTCTGTTAGCTGAGGAACTAGTGTTAGTAATCTCAGAAGTTCCAAAAGATCTTCAGGTTTCTATTTCTAAAGAGTATTGTTTCCCCAAACTCTTCACTAAGGGCTTTATCTAGAGATTCTAAGCTGCTAGTCTCTGAAATTTCTATAGGAACTAGCCAGAGGGCAAGCTTAATCTAGCTAGTATCTGTTCATACCTAGTAGCTTTCAAAGCTTTCTGTATAACCAATTATATTGGCTTTATAACTTCTTAGAGAGAGCTTATCAAAAATATCATAATTAAAGCAGAGGACTCACTGTCCAAATAGTCTTAGCTTTATTCACTCAATTTCTAGATCCTTTTTGAACAAGATTTCGATGGAGGTTTTTTTTGAAAAGTCTTATAAGGAATCTGATTTTTAGTATAAGCTGCCCAACTTGAGGCTTTATTCTATAGGCCTTTAGGTAGAGTTGATCCTATTAGAGCTATTCTACTCATAGTAAGGATTAGTTGGTTTGCTCATTCGATTATAGCATTTGTTTTACTATACTTCAGGATAGTTTCTTTAGAGGTTATACCTCATTACTTTAGTTCCTCTTAAAGCTCATTATTACGGAATTCTCCTCTCTAGTCTGCCTGGATCAGGCTAACCTATAGATTTATGGCTGCTTCCAGCTTGTTAATTATTTCGATTAATGCTTTCCCAGTCTTACTCTTCTTCTAAAGGAGCTATATAGCTATATATTAACTAAAGTCATCTATAATTACTAGCAGATATTGGTATTGTTTACTAGGTATAGGAGATTTGATTGGTTCGATAAGGTCTGCATGGACCTGTTCTAGAAGTCAGTTTGTCCTAATCTATAGATCTTTGAACTACTTGGACATGGCTAGTTTGGTGGCCTTCTCTTATTCATATGCCTTATATCAGATCTTCTCTTTCTGATTTTTTAGGTATTCAGAAAGAGTTTTAAGAGTATTATAGGAAATGTATTCATACCTTTCATACAAGCTAATTGCAGCTTGCTTTTCTTTAATTTTATTTATTCTTGCTCTCTTCTAGTTTTCAATTGTATTCTTAGGCTTAATCCATATTCTGTCAATATCTCAATCCATTTTATAAAGTATTTTTCTTCCAGTTTTTAGCTCTACCTTGCCTTTCTTTCTGTATAATAAAGTCTTCTGGTATTCAAAGGCTACTAATAATATTGTTATATATAGAGTCATATAGTATTACTTATGACAGATATTATAGCTATTGTGTCTGAATACTAGAGTTTCTATAGTGTAGCAAATAGATTTAGTTTGATCATGGGCAGATACCTCAATGCTGAGGTTGTGTTAGATATCAGTAAGTTGGTTATATTCGTTGGTTATATGATGGGTAACTGCTGTATCATACTCATAACATCCTTTACATCCTCCCCTAATTTTCCTAATCTGAACAACCTTGATAGTGACTCTTTCTTTATCAGATTCTTCATTATCAGAGTCTTCTTTCTTAGCTTTCTTAACCTTTTCTTTTCGTACTTTTTGGTAAAATACTCAGATTTTGTATAGTTTAGCCCTTTCCATCCTTTGCTGATATAGTAGTCATATCTTTTACTATTATCTCTTTGATCCTATCCCCTGTCAGCTCCTATCTTAAGCACTATTGGATTTTATACTAAATCTCCAGTATTATTCTTTTCCTTTTCCCCTTTTGCCTTCTTAGAATATATGTTTTGAAATATGTAGTGATATCATTATAGGTAAGTCTACTCTTCATTTGGATATTTTCGATAAGAGTATTATAGTAGGGCAGAAGAGTAGCTAGCAGAAATGTCCTTTGGCCTGGTCAATTTTTGCTTAAACCTGTTAATATTGTCCTGAATTCTTTGAGGTTGTCTAGAATCATTTCTCCCAGTATAGATCTTATAAATCCCTACTTTTTTATCGAACTTACTAATATGTTCTTCAATTGAACTATTTTATCATTATAGCTGAGTTTGATAACTCTAATAAGTAGAGCTTTGAGTATAGTAATAGTTTTGCCTTCGAATTTTGCCTTCAGCTCTTTATAGGCTTTATTAGCTGTTTTGGCTAGTCCGATGATATCTACAACTTCTTTTTCACAGTTTCTTTTCATTATAAGGATTATGAAGTTGTTGTCTTTCTTCTAAGCTTTAGTATCTGCATCCCTGGCTTTCCAATAGCTGTGGAATCTGGATCTTAGACATCTCTGGTGATGATTTCCCATATTGTCTTATCTTTGTACTTATAGCTACTAAGCATTTGTTTGATAGATAATATCCACTGAGCATAGTCCTGTTGTCTACTGAGCTTTGGCTCGATCTTTGGGATTGATCATTCTTTAGACATAGTTACTGGGGGAGGTGGTATTGGTGAATCTGGTAGTGGAGGAGGTGGAGTTCTTGCTCTTCATCTTCTTCCTCTCTAGACTTAGATGTTAGCCGGAAGATCTGGGTATTCGATTTCATGTTCTAACTCAGATCCTGGGGCTAGTCTGCTGGACTGCTGCTCATTTAGATGAGTGCGGGAAAGATTAGATCAAAACTTATTAGCTTATCCTCGTACTGAATTCCTTTATCCAGTAGAGATGCTTCTGCTTCTTTGGTATCAAGGTCGGTTAGAGGTTTCCGAACTCTTGATGGTTTCCTTGCTTGCTTGTGGCTCTTCGCACGTTCTTGTGGTCCAAATCTTCTGACGGTTAGATCGTAATGGTATCCGCACGATCTAAGGTGTCTTTAGGTTTCGACTGGATCTTGTTCACGGATCTCTCTTAACCTTTGCTCAGTGTCGTGGCAATTTGCGCAACTTGTTCTGAAGTGTTGCTTGCGTTTTGGTCGAGAAGGTTCTTGAAGAGTGATTTATTTTTGCGATTGATCTTTTTGGACCAGGATCGGTGTGTAGGCATATGCAGGGTTCTTTGCTTTGAGCGGGTCTTCTACTTCTTGAGCAATAGGTGTAGTTTTACTGGGTCTAGGCCACAGATATCTCAACTATTGCCTTATTTGCTTATTTGGTAGAGCGCCGGGCTCATAACCTGTAAGATTACGAGGTTATACAGCGGAGGAATCGTGAAGATAATTGATCGGTGTATTCAAAGAGGAGATATCTAGATATCGCTATAGACTTGTTGCTACGGTTCTAGTGCTCTAAAGAAAAATTCCCTTTCCTTACGACAGTTTCAGCTCCTTATATCCTGCTTTCCCTAATTGAGACCGGCCTCTTGGGATCCTTGATCCTACCCATGTTCATACCCAGAATTCAAACTGTCCTTTTCCAGCCAGCGATGTTCCATGAGTCGAGAGTAATTCCAACAGGCTCATCCCAGTGTCCTTCTGTGGGATGGCTACCTGTGAGTTTTCTGAATATATATACCATAGGAACGAGAGGATGGACGAATAATTAGGCCCGTCGGGTAATCATTGTGCCAAAAGGGCATCAAGTAGAAGGGTATATGCTTCTCGATATTATATTAGTTCAACCCAAGCAATTTAAGCCCTCATTCTGCAGATGGGCGTATTTTCTCATGTGCACGATCTTTATCTTTTTACAGTAAACTAGTGCTTGTATGTAGAAATTTTTTTTTTGGGGGGGTAACTCTGTACTCGAATTCAAACTATCTAGTTTATGACGAGGGACTCACATTCGCGGTCCGTATCTATCGTACAAGACCAAATATGGTTGGAGATACCCCCCTCTGCGAGGGGTAGTGCAACCAGACTAGAGATACCCCCCGAAAACGCAAACCAGACTACAGTACAACTTTTTATGGTTACAGATGACTCTCGTTACAGGCATGCCTCTCCCACCAGGGGAAATATGCTTACTTACAGTATATATCATATATCTAGAGAAAATTTGTAACTATGGAATAAAGCTAGCGGAAGGCTGCGGAACGACGCAAGGGATACTATACAAATAACAGAGAGACATCAGAAAGAGGAATAGGAGCTATCTGACCATTATCAACTGCTGCCACCGAAATAACACTCATGATGCTTGCCCAATTCTATTCTTATTCGCTTAGAATCCGGTTGTAGCCGTTGTACTTGTGCTGGATCTGTATCTGAAGGTCCAATTTGCGGCTGCGTCAGTTTTATGTAGCGTTTAATTGTGTAGCTATGTTCTGTTTTGCATATATTCTTATTGCCCAAACGTTGTACCTCCGACCAGGGCTGGCGAACATGGGAAGAAGTGCCAACCAGACTACGAAAATACAGCGTGTTGTGTATGTTGTGAGATTCGCGTGAGTACGGAGTACAGCGCGTTTTGATGGAGTTGTGCGGGTTAATTTCTTATCGATAAGCCTTTACCTATGGTTTCTTTTACCAGCATACATATGTGTGGTGACTAAGCAGAAAACATAAGAATATTCTTGTATCAAAAGGAGACTATCAAAGAGAATATGGCTCAGCTGGAAATTGAACCCCGATATCACCCCACCCTCTGCTTGAAATCAGCAGGAACCTACATAGTATGTGTCATACCATTAGACCACTGTGTCTTTTATGATAGCAGGTTGATGGCGCATATACTTATGTTGCCCTTTTAGAAGACTAGTAGTAATACTTGGCACATAATTCCACCTGGATTCCTATAGTCCTTATTGGGAGTAATCAGTGTTTTAGGTCACATAAAACCCAAGTAGACTTAGGTTTGCTGTGAGTCTATCTATATTCTCCTGACAGCTTTGCATTGTTGTCATATCACCAGACTGTCTAAACATTGCATAAACATGGACCTCACGGCGAAGTATCTAGTGCAAAACCCAGCTGGCTGGGGAGATGACAACTTGGAGGAGTACCGCAAGTGGCGGAGACATCTCAAGGCATATGCTCTCACAAACGGAATAACTGGCAGGCGCGGCATATCAGCAGCTGTTTGGGAAGCGTTACAACAGCACGCCCTCGACCCGAAAAACGGACTTCCCGCGTCCGGGCGCAAATTGTTGTTGACACCCAAAGGGGATAAAGAGGGTGACAAAGCTAGAGAGAGATTCCACCATCTCTTACTAGATTGTTTAAAAAAAGACCGAGAGACAGAAACCAAGGAGGGTTTGGCCTCAGCAAACGAAAGCGCGTAAACGCCACAAATGACTCGGAGGGGGAGATAGGACGTCTGATTACATTTCCATCTTACATAGTTCGGGTTGCCATTATAGACCCGGCTAACAATAGGGATATCAATCCCCTTAATGGAGACTACTGCTGGGCTAATGCCCGAAATAAGCAACTCGTGGCTTTAAGGAAAGTCACAATGGCCGAATTTAGTGGTTTGGGTCCCCGGTCCCAAGCACAAGACCCCCTTTTTTCCCCCAAAAAAAATACTCAGTACTGCTGTCCGATCCCAGTAAGGGGTCCATGAGAGCCACCCGGAAACCCGGGTGGATTCAGGACAAGGCAAGTTAATCTGCCAGGTCGGGCGCGTGCAAAGAACAAAAAGAAAGGCATCCCATGCTCTCATTAACCGACTCTGTTGGAGGACCCCGCGGGGCCTGACTGAACCGTCTGAGTGAGAAAACCGTGTAGTAAGGAGAAAATGGAGATATAAGGAAACGAACGAACAGAAAGACTTGAGGGGAAGCTGGAAATAACATAAACAATGAACTAATCCCCTGGCACTCCCAAACTCAAATCAAGGGCCGCCTCTACAGGCCAACCCCCTGTATAAGAAGCCAAAGAAGGCTCCAAGGCATCCCAATCGTCCCCGTCCTCCTCCTCGATCCATATGGGGCGGTCCAGGTCCTCCCAATCTTTGATGCTGCCGAGGGCGGTTCTCTGCTCGCTGAAATTTGGACAGTCGAAGGTAAATGTCGACCGTCCTGTTATTGTGTCCGAAACTGGCAGGCACTGGTATTGAATTTGCCAATCTTATGGAGCCGGTATTTTGGGGCCTTCTGTCCGTTCCTAGCCAAGTATAGGCTGAGAGGAGTGTCGGTTCCATTCCGCTCTCCCGCACTCCATATCCTGGAGATGTTGCCACCGACCTCCGTGCTTGGAGAGCTGTCTGATGCATCCCTCGATAACTTGTCGGCTCCTGGAGGGAGACTTGACCCAAAGCTGACGCGAAGGCGGCGAGCTTATCTGCGTTCTCATTTCCTTTGATTCCAGGATATGGAGTATTGTAGTTGTTTTCGTCCCGTTCCGCTAGAAGTCCGCTACCTGGAGCTCGATATTGCTTTCGGGTGGTTGGCCTTGTGAGATGTAATGGCCGCTGAGATAGCGAAGACGAGTGAGAGCAGCGCGAGCATCGATGAATCCCTGTGTGCTTCCAGGGCAAGGCCAGAGCTTGTCGTTCCGCATCTGCTACAGAGGTCTCTCGATACAAGCATACCGGATATAAGCATATATTGGTTACAAGCATACATTCGCCGGTCCCACATAGTAAATAAGCATATTTTGGATACAAGAATATTCTTATTTTTTTTCGCTTAGTCACCATACATATGCTTGTGTCGAGAGAAGCGCTACATAAACCACAAATAGGTTCTTATCGATAAGAAATTACCCTGCAGAATTGCATCTCCTGGGACAATCTTAATGCGATAACAACTGAATCCTATAATCGAGGGTCGCTTAATCTTGAACGAATATTTTCGGCTTAGAAACGTCGATTAAGTACAATTTTGAAATTAATCGCTTGATTATTTTAAGATTGAATACCCCTATTCGTACTTATTGACTTACGAGGAATTTCAAGAGATGCTATGGTTTCGGGATTTGGGGAATATCGGCATTGGGGTGGGAGTACCATTACAATCATCATGGTGGACATAGACAAAACGGAAGTCAAAAAAATCTACAACACCTGGGATTCCTATGTAGTCACCCATTGCAGGACTAGCCGGCGATCTAAAGCTTCGATATGGCAGAGCGAACGGGATGCCTCTTTTCTTCAGTCTATGGTCATAGATGTCAAATGATGATGCACTCTCGATTTCATGTCACCTATGCACTCTCAAATTAGCTTACTTGGTTTTGTATTCAGGCTTAATATCGTCGAAAACCGCATAAACAAACCGAGTAATCAGCATCCTGATGATGTTATATACTGTAGCTAAGTGCTGTGAGAAAATAAAAAAATCTACAACACCAGGGATTCCCGCGTGGTCACCCACCGCAGGACTAGGGTTGACGGCTTGGCGGAACACTTGGTGAGCCTAGTTTTCAACTCGCCTTCCTGCGTTTATTCACATTCCGCGACAATACTCTCCACAGAAAATGTCTGCAACTGCCGAAGAAACATTCTATGCGTTCTCAGTGAGGATGCATCAGGAAAGATTTGAGTTTGCCTAATTGGCGTCGGACGCCCGGATCGCTGTCGCCCAGAGACACCTCCTCCGGCTCAAGGGCTTGAATAAAGTATGCTTATACAGCTAGGTGGCAAAAGAAAATGAACGCTCCATAAAAGGCCTGAGCATGCAGCGCGCTTGAATCACATTTAATGCATCAAATCACGCCTATCACGTTTTAGGTGAATGTCTTACCACAGTATGTTGTATTATTTATGAGCTCCTGGCCGTCCGTTACGAATATCCATATCCTCGCCCCGATGTGGTGAAGATAGATGACTCTCTGCAAAATAAACCCTTGGAGCCAAGTCCCGGTGAGTCTCATATTACAAGATATTCTTATTTTCCCATACAAAATTGGCTGAGCGGAGTTTAAAAATGGTTGTTTATATTGATGCTTCACTGCGGAGCTCTGGCCTCTGGCCTGAGACTACAAATTGCCGGCTTTTCTCGTATTTTGCAGTTGTAGTTTTCCCTTTTCTTAAAGAACATACCTCTCAACCGCAGCCAAGATGGCCCATTGACTCCAGATATTCAAAACTCATTTTTAAAGCCTAATGGTCCCAATCATCTGTTCAAGCTGGTAGTGAGATTAGCTAACAGCTACGAAATAGGGATGTACAATACATTTGGATTGTATTGTTATCAATACTGATTGTCCTCTTCCTGATACTACTGGTCAGTTGGTGTGTCATCAACTGCACATTGAACTTCGGCCTGCCCTTAAAGAGGAGGGACGTTCTTCTTCCAGACCCACCAAATCCATAAGGGGTTTGGTGGGGTGGGATTTGCTGGGGTGGGATTTGGTGGGGTGGGGTTTGGTGGGGTGGGGTGAGGGTTGGGGGGCGGTAACGGGGGACATGGCTTTGCTAGTAAGATCTTCCTTTCCCCAAAACGCCTGGACAAAATACTGAATCACCTAGCCGAAGCCCAAGAACTGGACACACTTCAGGTCATACATGAGATCCTGAGTCGTATACTCAGTCCCCTATCCGACGCAAGAAGTCAGCAAGGTATTGAGATGGTTTGTTGGATGAAAAGGTCCGCATATGTGTCCCTAAGCTTTCTGCCTGGTTAGCTGACCACATGGAAATTGTCATGATCTATACCATATTATCTAACCGATGCCCTATCTGCATTGCCCCCTCCGGCCACTATGCCGCTGCATATCACAATTCTGACGTACCAGCTTTTAATTCTGATGGTGTTAGGAATATCAACAACGCACTATATCTAATACCTCCCTCAATGTCCGTCTAGTAATCCACTCCATGTAAATCTCCCCCCGAGCTTCGTCGACAAAATATACCTGGGTGTAAGATTACGAGGTTATGAACGGAGGGAATCTTGAAGAGAGAAGTGTATTCAAATATCAGGAGCTATCTAGATATCTCTATAACATCAGCAAAAATAATATCTGCGTCATGTGCGTCAGAAGCACCTGACGCTCCGAAGCAGACTGGCGAATCTGATGCCAACTATAACATTTTGCTACGTCCGACGGAAATTGACTTATCCTGAGCGTCCAGATGCAATTGATTTCTCTCTGTATTTCCTGATGCACACCTATTTTCTTTGGCTTAAGCAATGCAACTTATCTGAAGCCATATTCCCAGATACAAGCCTGCCTTTACCCACTGTCCTTACGCACTCAACATCTTATTCTAATCTTCCGACGCAGATAGTCTACTGCTATAGCCGCGATTGCGCTACCGCGCTACCGCGCTTGTTTTGCACTTTACCTGCATTTTATGCATTTTGAAAAATCCATTTTATTCTCACGATATTCTAATAAAGCTACCCAAATACACACTGTACTCCAAATCTCCGTCTGTACCAGCCTTCACATCTGCACCCATATAATCCCATATATCCCCGCCCATGTGACCCTAGAATTCACGGTCCTTATTAGTCAGGATATCCGCGTTCATGAGCCTGCAATCGGGGGTCCTTATTAGCCTGCAATCGGGGGTCCTTATTAGCCTGGATATCCGCGTTCATATGAGCCTGCAATCGGGGTCCTTATTAGCCTGCAATCGGGGGTCCATATTAGCCTGCAATTGGGGGTCCTTATTAGCCTTGATATCCGCGTCCATATGAGCCTGCAATCGGGGGTCCCTCATATCCGCGTCCTTATTTAGCCTGCAATCGGGGGTCCTTATTAGCCTTGATATCCGCGTTCATATGAGCCTGCAATCGGGGGTCCTTATTAGCCTGCAATAGGGGGTCCTTATTAGCCTGGATATCCGCGTTCATATGAGCCTGCAATCGGGGGTCCTTATTAGCCTGCAATCGGGGGTCCATATTAGCCTGCAATTGGGGGTCCTTATTAGCCTTGATATCCGCGTTCAATGAGCCTGCAATCGGGGGTCCCTCATATCCGCGTCCATATGAGCCTGCAATCGGGGGTCCTATTAGCCTGCAATTGGGGGTCCTTATTAGCCTTGATATCCGCGTTCATATGAGCCTGCAATCGGGGGTCCTTATTAGCCTGCAATTGGGGGTCCTTATTAGCCTTGATATCCGCGTTCATATGAGCCTGCAATTGGGGGTCCTTATTAGCCTTGATATCCGCGTTCATATGAGCCTGCAATCGGGGGTCCCTCATATCCGCGTCCATATGAGCCTGCAATCGGGGGTCCTTATTAGCCTGCAATTGGGGGTCCTTATTAGCCTTGATATCCGCATTCATATGAGCCTGCAATCGGGGGTCCCTCATATCCGCGTCCATATGAGCCTGCAATCGGGGGTCCTTATTAGCCTGCAATCGGGGGTCCATATTAGCCTGCAATTGGGGGGTCCTTATTACCTTGGAAATCCGTGTTCAATATAAGCCTAGCATTAGGGTGCCAACAAGCTTTGTATCATGGTGTAGAGAAGTATAGAAATCAGTCCGCATACTGTTGGGTGCAATGAAAACGGGAAAATCTCTAAGTCCCAGGCGGCCACACCTTGGAAATAGGGACTTCCCGTGCCGCCCACCCCCTATGTCGGATCCAGCTGCCCAACCGACTGGCGCTGTCTTAAAAGCAGATTACTGGCCACATTGTTGTCTGTTGGAGCTCCGCCTGCTCTTGGCAAAATCTAGTACCGGGAAGGAAATAGCTATATGTGGGAAACGAACAAGCAGGTAAAGCTGTATGATATTCATGCTTTCCCGGCCTCTAGATCTCTATGATATTCAAGACTTTTCGCCCTCTAGATCTCAATGATATTCAGGCTTTCCCGGCCTCTAGATCTGTGTGATATTCATGCTTTCCCGGCCTCTAGATCTCTATGATATTCAAGGCTTTTCGCCCTCTAGATCTCAATGATATTCAAGGCTTTTCGCCCTCTAGATCTCAATGATATTCAAGGCTTTTCGCCCTCTAGATCTCAATGATATTCAGGCTTTCCCGGCCTCTAGATCTCAATAATATTCAAGGCTTTTCGCCCTCTAGATCTCAATGATATGACGTAGTTTGTGGGGGCGAGGATATGTGACGGAAGTGGAAGCTACGGGACGCAGACTCGGGGATATGACGCAGTTTGTCAGGGTGAGGATATGTGACGGAAGTGGAAGCTATGGGACGCAGACTCGGGATATGACGCCAGTTTGTCGGGTGAGGATATGTGACGGAAGTGGAAGCTACTGGACGCAGACTCGGGATATGACGCAGTTTGTCGGGTAAGAATGCATGGTAGGAGTAGAAGCGATATGCTCAGGACGTACCCTGATACAGCGACAGGTCAAGACGCATCGCAGGGTCAGGACGCACCGCAGGGTCAGGACGCACCTTGATGCGCGGCTAGGGTCTGACCGATAGCCTCAGGACGCCGCTGACGCCCCTGATATACAGTCTACCCTTGCTATAACGGACGGCAGAAATCCAGGCCTTTCTGTCCGGTATAGCAAGGGTTCCGGTATAGAAAATGACAGGGGTTGGCTTGGCATACGAGTACTGTAGCTGGAATAATATGGCAAATGTGCGGGGAAGCTCTGGATTTTCCAATTGCAACACTTGCGGAACCGGTATCAATAATGTTAAGAGCTACAGGAAAACGAAGAGCACTCAGTGTGCTGGAAAAGCGTGAGATATGTCGTAAGCGACTGGACCCAGAGTATGCAAAAGAGAAACTTAGTGACTTTGGCAAGCATTTCCCG
>WHUX01000431.1:0-27969 GCA_015179025.1 Terfezia claveryi | reverse complement strand
ACAAACCAGATCCTCTGCACAAGCACATGAATGGGCAAAAGCACGAACTAAAGAAAGAGAGCAATTGCAGAAATATGGCGTATTCACAAGAATCACTAAAGAAGATATCCCAGAAGGGACCAAGATTGTAGACACCAAATGGGTCTATACAATAAAGCGAAAATTAGACGGAAGTATTGAGAAATACAAAGCCAGAAAAGTAGAGAGAGGATTTACTCAGGAGGATGGGATCAACTATGATTCCGACAAAACCTACGCACAAATGATGAGATCCGAAACATTGAAAATCCTGCTTATACTGGCCATGTATAAGAAATGGAGAATTCGGCAGTGGGACGTGGTAGCCGCCTACTTGCAGGCTCTTTTACATCATGATGTCTATATTTCGGATATAAATGAAAATGGAGAGACCGAATACTGGAAGCTTAACAAAGCTCTATATGGGCTAAAACAAGCAGGGCATGAGTGGTTTAAGACATTAGAGAAGATTCTAGCACTTGCAGGACTCCATCAATGCATTGGAGATGAAGGGACTTACACAAACCATAATAATTCCTTCATTCTGGGAACTCATGTCGATGACCTTATAGGAATTGCGGATAATGAGACAATACTCAAAGAATTCGAAGAAAAAATCGAGGAAAAAATTGAGCTTGAAAAGCGTGGGAATCCAGAGAAACTCCTAGGAATTGAGCTTAAGTGGAACAACACAAATACGGAAGTCATAATGACCCAAAAGGCACTTATAGAAACAATGGCCTCAAAATACCTCCTCTACGGCGAACCGCAACATAAGAATTCCTTACCCATTAATCCAGAAGTATATGGCGACTCTAATGACCATTTCGAAGATGCTAAGAAATATCAAGCACTTACAGGAGGACTACTTTATATTGCAAAAATGACAAGACCTGAGATATCTATCCATGTCAACCTTCTGGGACGGCGAGCATCTAAACCTTCCACAACAAATTATAGAGCTGCTTTAACTATTCTCCAATATCTCCAGAACACCAAGCATTTAGGACTAATTCTATGCAAACCTACGGATTTACATCTCGTTATATATGCAGATGCATCCTACGGTGGTGAACAAGCGAGATCCCAAACAGGAGTACTCATGACTCTCGGTGATCAACCAGTAGGATGGTACAGTCGCCGTCAGGATACTGTATCCTTGTCAATCACCGAAGCAGAATATATTGCTGCATGTGAAGGAGCCAAAGATGCAGCTTGGGCACAACAACTCCTAGATGAACTTGGATTATCACTAAAACCTACGGTAAAAACAGATAGTGAAGGAACCTTCAACCTAGCTCATACCTCTCGCTGTTTAAGACGAACTAGGCATATTGAACATCGATACCACTATCTACGCCAACAAGTGCAAGCAGAAAAATTAGCCATAACAACTATCCCAGGCAAGGAAAATCCAGCGGATATTCTTACCAAGATTACGCCCATGGTTACCATTAAAAAATGGCAAGACCGGTGGATGAGATTGGCAGAGTAGAGGAGGGTGTAGGAAATACTCTTCCAATACATGTGCAACCATGTGAGTACGTCAACAACATATGGACATAGAGGCATGTGGATAAGAAGGCATATGACAACGTACTCAACAACATATGGACATAGAGGCATGTAGATAAGAAGGCATATGACAAGCATGTGCGAATACGGAGGAGATATGTATATATAGACTGCTAGAACCCCTAAAGCAGAGATATAGATCAAGCAAGCAATACATCTCTCTTACAGATCAATTCCCAATATCTACGTTCATATATCCTAAGATCTCATAATCCTTACGTTTACCTCATGTATGGAGAGAGCGTGTGCCTTCAGCTTGTGCCTCCTAGTAAGGTAAGCGAAAGCCCCTGCTCCGACAAAGCTAACGTTTAGGGGTTTTGGGGGCGGGAGGGAGACAGAGGGAACATTAACGTGTGCAGGATGGTGTACCACCTGGGTTGGGTGAACTATTGGAGGCGGCAACGCACACAGCCCAGTAACGGTGGCCTTTGGGTTTCCACAGTGGCTTTTGCAGTAAGGGCTGTTAAACTGCAGGGTATAAGAGCCAAAGCTGACCGATACATCGTGCATTCTAAGCCATGGGATTCCGAGGACAATTGGATACCAGAGCTTTGTAACGAACATAGGGAGGCTTTCGGAGTGGTCCCCAATCTGGGCAGGAGTACAGGCGAGGTCGGTAATGGCTCCAGAAGAGATAGGTCGGCCGTCAATGACATCAAGGAGGCGGGGGGTCTTGAGCTTAGAGGTGGGTATGGCATGCTTACTGACAAAGGTCTGGTCGATGAAGGCAATTCCTGAGGCTCCACAGTCTACAAGGGCAGAAGTGACGAGTGTTTTACCATTGAAAGATATCGTGATAGGTACAACAAAATGCTCACCAAAAAGGCGAGCCTCGTCAACAGACATAGACAAAGAAGGAACAGAAAAAGCAGACAAGGACAGATGACCTGATGCAGGTCCCTTGCTAGTGTCAGTGACTAGGCAAGGGACAGGGCTTTTCCCGACTCATCTACCTCCACAATCCGGGCTGGGGTGTCTGAGATGGCGTGGACGGCTAGGGAGCGGTTTTTGCGGAGGGGACATGCCGCGATAAAATGGTCCCCCTTTCCGCATGCAATGCACAAACCCTGAGTGCGGCGACGGTCCCTTTCCTCCTGGGTAAGACGAGGTCTACCTGCTGACAGGTCCATGGGGGCAGCCCCACCCGCTACCAGGGAGGGGTGTGCAGGCTTGTTGACTGGTGTGGGTTGTTGTTGTTGGGTGCGTGCTGTCAGAAATGGTGTACGGGGAGTCGAGGTCGGGAGTGTCTTTTGGGGGGCTCTGAGTGCCGCTGTCTGCTGTTCCACCAAGCTAGCTTGTTCAATAAGTCCCTCCAGGGTCTTGGTCGGTGGGCAGTAAACCAGAGCCTTTTTCAGCTCGAAGGTAAGCCCGTCTTTGAACTGATCGAGCTTGGCTTCGTCATTCCAATTGAGCTCTGCTGCTAGCCTGGAGAACTCAGCGACATAGGCTGACAGTTCGTTGTATTTTTGCTTGAGGTCTCGCAGGGCCCTGCTGGCGGTTCCTTTAGGATCCAGGTCTCCGAAGGCTCGGTCCAGGATTGCCATTAGTGCTGGGATGTCTACCAGATCAATCCCCGTGGCCTTGACGAAGGGCTGTACCTGGTCCATGGCCTTACCCTCCAGTAGGCCATAGACATATGAGAGCTGGTGGTGGACGGTGGGGAACTTCGCCGAGTCCCCAGAGAGTTTTATCTGCACAGAGTTTTTCCATGCTCGTAGCCGGCCCCGGTCCCCATTAAACTTGGGCGGGGTGGGTAGGTCTTGTGTTTTCTGGTTTTTTGGACCATCGGTCAGGTCCAAAGCGCGAGTCAGTCTCCGGATGGTTATCCTGTCCTCTGCTGCATCTTCTCGGAGGAGGGTTATTTCATCTTCAGCTTCTCGGATTCGCCTTTCGGCTTTCTGAAGGTCCGCTCCTTGTTGTTCGCCGATGGCATAAGTATCTGTGAATATATCGATCACAGTTCGTCGGTATGCTGATAGTTCTGTCGGGTCTGATGGGATCGGAGTTGCCCTCCAGGCTGCGAATCTATCGGTGGGTAGTGGAATGTTCGCGGACATCGTACCGGTTGGTCTGAAAGATCCAACGTAGTGTAACGTGGGCTCTGGGGGACAAGGCGACCAAGGGGTATGCCGGGGAAGTGGCAAGGGGCAATCGCACACGTAGGAGCGCTACGTGTGTGATCGGGGGAAAGGCTAGGGTAAGACACATGTAGGAACGCTACGTGTGTGACCAGGGGAAGACTGAGATGGAGGCAAGGGCAAGAGGCAAGAGGCAAGAGGCAAGAGGCAAGGGGCAAGAGGCAAGAGGCAAGAGGCAAGAGACACGAGACACGCAGAGGCAGTTGCCGCATGTGTCAAGGGAGGCAGCTGTACTGCAGAGTTGTTTGTTCGAGACAAGGATGTGCATAAGGGAGGTGCACAAGCGCTGGGGGAAGCAAGGTCCTGTATTGGGTATACAAGACGTTGGATGGGGATCCAACAAGAGGGCGGAGAGAGCAAGCTATATATACAGGCTTCTTTCCTGGCCAAGGCCACCGGAAGGAATAAGGTTCCCGAGACCCCTTATCTCGGGAACAGAGATAACAACGATATCAATCAACAATAATGAGAGTCGGACGGGATTCCATCCGACTCTCAAACCTGGCTAGGAAAGGACGGTTGTGACAATTTGAAGAACTAATTAACTACTACCCTTATATTGGTCATATGAGTGTATAGGGATATAGATGCTATGCGCACATATCTAAGGATAGCAAAAAGAGAAAGAAATGGCATAGTTACAATAGAGAGTGCCTACTTATAGGATATTATGAAACTGAGAACATATTTAGCCTATATGATATTAAGGCAAATACTATGATCAAGGCTCGAGATGTAATATTCTTTGAGAATACATTGGGATATGAGAAATTCAAGAGATTCCCAATACTAAGCCAAGGGATGAATATTTTGGGGCTACCAGATTAGGAACAAACCGATGACTGAGATATAGATATTGAGATTATGAAAGCAGATATGGAATATAAAGAATATCTACCAATAAGAATGGAGAAAAGGATGAGAGAGAATATGGAAAACCAAGAATTAGAGGACCTAAAAGAGATATCGTCATTGCAAATAATATATACTACTGCAGAATAGATGAATACTAATCTAAGGTACTTGGATTTTAAGGTCCCTCGAACCTATACACAAGCCCTAAAGTCATCGCATGCTCGACAATAGACCAAAGCTTGCCAACAAGAGTATAATGCATTACTAGTGAACAACACATGGCAGCTTGTTAAGAGAATGGAGAAAACAATAGTAATCAGGAATAAAAGGGTTTCGATATTAAGACAAAAACAAAATCCTGAGGACCCAACAAGGAAACCAATAATTGAGAGGTTTAAGGCAAGACTGGTTGCTCGAGGAGACTCACAGACAATAGGAATTAATTTTAACAAAGTTTACGCACCAGTAGTGAGATTCACATCACTACGTAAAATCCTTCATATCATAGCAATATCGGATGACAAAATAGACCAAGGAGATTTCTGCAATGCTTTCTTAAACTCTGTGTTGAAAGAAGTGAAAATATATATGTCTCAACCCCAAGGATTTGAGCTATCACAGATTGAGAGTAGAAAAGAGGAAAATCCTAGAAACATTATATACGAATTGTTGAAGGCAATATATGGTTTGAAGCAAGGGGCTAGGGAATGGCATGACTCTCTGAATACAATACTACTTAAATATAGTATCAAGAAGATAAGTGCTGATTAAGCTACATGGATACTACAATTATTATTGATACTGGCCCATGTTGATAATGTATTGCTTTCTGGAAAACGTTCGGAAGTTAATACACTAAAAAATTACTTGAAATTGAAATATAAATTCAAGGATATGGGAACAGTTACAGTATACACTAAACTCTATATCTAACACAATTGAAAAAACTGAAGAATATACATAGACCAGGCACCCTATATCAGGCAAATAATGAAAGAATTCAATATGACTACATACCAAATAGTATCTATACTGAAGGACCCAAAAGAGAAATGGGAGGACACTAGTATTCCATTATCAGTATTAGAGACAAAGATATACCAAAAGGCAATACGCCAACTGAAGTATGTTATGATTGCTACATGTCCAGATATAAACTATGTGGTTACAAAGTTAGCTCAATTTTCAGTAACACCAACCCAGAAATACTAGAAAGGAGTACTTTGAATTATGCAATACCTATGTAGGTATGACTTGGCTTGACTATGCACAGGAAATCCAACCCCTCCTATTACAGTCTCACCAACATCAAAGCTATTGGATTATTTCAATACTTCTCTGATGGACTGTACAAAAACAAGGTGCAGCACAGGAGCATATACTTTCTTCTATGAAGGAACTTGTATATCTTGAAGTATAAAGAAACAAGGAATAATTGCACTCTCAAAAAAGTACTGAAGCAGAATTTATTGCTGGAACGGAGGTAGCAAAAGAGTTAATGTGGTTAACGGCCTTTTGGAATGATTGGGAGAGAAAGTATAGGGTCACCTGTTAGGCGACAACCAAAGAGCTCTGGCACTAGCGGAAACAAATGAATTTAAACCTGATACAAAACACATCCATGTATGAGAAAGATTCATTACCAAGGTGGTAAAAAATGGGCAATGCTTATTATCAAATGTCGAAACTAAGAAAATGATAGCCAACACTTTGACAAAACCCTTACTCAGAGAACTTTTTGAAAAATTCAGGGATGCTATAGGTATACAAACTACCAGTAAGGAATACAAGTGCCGGAATTGTTTTGCATATTTTACATCAAAAAATGAACTATACTAACACATAAAAAAAGACAAGCATATATGTGAAACATTAAGTGCAATGAGTAGGATGGCCATGATAAGCTTAAATAATGAAAAGAGTGGTGATGATAGGTGATGATAAGGAAGACATTCCAATCAAATGCTCAGAGAATATCCACGTTCTAATAATTATAGAATAAGGATGACAGTAAGTCCACAGATTATAGTGGAATGAACAAGTTACTAAATAATTGCTAATATAGGCAATAACAATTATTATGAAAAATCACGAAGATCATGGGAGAATATCCACATTCCAAGGATTATGGAACAAGGATGACAGTAAGTCTACAGATTACAGTGGAGTGAAGAAGTCACTAAATAATTAGCTACATAGGCAATAACAATTATTATGAGAAATCCCAAGGATTATAGGAGAATACTAACATTTTGGATATTATGGAATAAGGATGATAGCAGAAGACTCAATGATAACGGATGATAGAGAGGATATAAGGATAATGGGTGAAGGTATGAAGATAATTTTATAGATAAGCAAGAAATAGAAAATACGATGTAAAATAGCATAGGGATAAATCATATATTGAGTGAGGAGATTGCTAAGGATGAGGGGGGTTGATAGTAGTACCTAATAAGATAGTTTAGACTTTAGGTGATATCCTTAGCCTTAGACTCTATCTAGGGAGAGGACCTCTCGTTCTTCCAGATCTTTAGAGAAATGAATATCATTGACACATTTGTTATATACACTCTATATGTATCTCTATATCAATTCCTTACTTCAACTCACCTCCTTCAAATTATCAAACTAACTGATAGGACAACTCATACCAGTGGGTGTGAGCCATTATTATAGTGAACAGATAAGAGGCAGAAGAAATATCTAATATTTGGCAGTAATATGAATTTTCAGCCCTCTATACATGAGGACATACAATCTGATGGATAAATAATTGGAGGCAACTGGTAAATAATAGAGGAGAATATCCAAGCTTTTCATTAAGGGCACTGATAGAAATACCTAGCCCATGTATGTTAGAGATACCCATAAGTATATATGATTTTTAGGTGAAATACTCATAAGGAACTAGTGCATAGAAGGACAGATATATGAGATTGGGTGAAAAGCAATGATAGGAATATCTAGCTCTTAATACAACAGGTAGCTACAAGTACATAGAATCTTATACAAAAAAAATTGGGAGGAACCGATGAATGGGTAAAGAGATATCCAAGATTGGGTAGGAAAGTAAGAATAGAAATATTCAGCCCACAGGTGCAACTGGGATCTCATGGTCAAATGATTGAGAGGACCCAATGAATGGGAGAGAAGATATCCCAGATTTGGCAGGAAAGCAATGATGGGAATATTCAGCATGAGGGTACAATAAGTACCCACGAATACATAGGATCTCATGGTCAAATAACTAAAAGGACCCGATGAATGGGAGAGGAGATATCTCAGATTTGGCAAGAAAGCAATGATAGAAATATTCAGCTAGTGGGTGCAACAAGTACCTACAAGTATATGGGATCTTATGGTCTAATAATTGGGAAGACCCTATATAGAAGAGGAGATATTGTAGATTAGGCAGGAAAGCAATAATAGAAATATTCAACCCGTAGGTAGAATAGGTACACATGAGTACATAGGATCTCATGGCCTAATAATTGTGACAAGCTACTGAATTCAAGAAGAAGAGATATCCAACAGGGCAGCAGCTGCAGAAGTAGTGATTTGAGAACTCTTACTAGAGCTAAAAATTATTTCATCATAACATGATTGCCTAAATGATACCCCCTTAGCCTGAGTATTTTAGTATGGCTAATTGGATTAAAGCTAGCTTATTGAGATTAGTCTCATACTAAGCCTCTAGTGATTTGCATAGCTTTGCTTTTGCTACTTGCATCTACATATAGATAGCATTACATATGTACTTAAGATATATGTAGAATAGTTAGACTTATACTCTCTAAATATAGTGGGGGGCATTATATAAAAGGGAGGCATTGCCAATTACTATAGTATGGCATCTACTAGCCAACAAGACTCCTTGTCAGTTTAGAGACATAGGTCGAGCTTATGCAGAAGTGAGGTATCGGAGTACAATGATACCATGCTACAATGGTCTATTTTTTTTGGAAAAAGTACATTATGTACATAGGTAGATCAGTTTATACAGTATTATCCACCTATCTTTTGCACTTAGATATCTAGTGCACTTTTTCCATCAAAATGGACTATTGTACCTAGTATGGTATCATGGTGCTCAGATATCACCAGCTAAGCTCGACCTATGTCTAGCTCAACCTAGGAGTGTTGTTCACTAGTAGATGGGTACTGCTATTTCTCTCTTTAGATTAGATTGTACTAATACTTAGAGGAGCTCTCTTTAATAATAAAAATCACATGCTAGTAGAAACTACTTTTAAGACAACGTACAATATATTATCTCGAGTTATTCACTAGTGTCAGTAATGCCTGCATTCCAATAATCAGAAAGTGATACCTAGAAAAGTATGGAGATTCTGTATAATTTGTGCTATGGTACTACTAAGTAAGTATTTATAATAATCCATAACAATTACTCTACTGCTCTACTACCCTTGCACTTTATGCTAGAATAAATCGAGATAATAGGTGCCAACTAGACTAGCTGCTCATACACAGGTATGCGGACAACTCAAGTTGACAATTTTAATATATGTGATAGCCACACAGATAACATGTATGTGATAGCACTATCGAATAACTCGAGATATAATCCCTAGTACCTGCAGATCTACCTTATTATTTAAGATATAATCCCTAATGCCAACTATATCAATTGACATTAGTGTTGATATCTTCACAACTGCATTCATATGTATATGTGGCACGGTCAGTGTTGTGAGACAGGTGGGGTGGGCATTATTTTCTAATTACTTCGGTACCTCTAATTCTATTCTATTACTATTTCTATTTCTATTTCTCTTTCTATAAATAAAAAAAATATTAATCCTTATATTTCATAACCTAAAGTCTTCTGAGGGTCTCTCTCTTTAATTAATCTATATCTTGATCTTTAGTTGTCTATACATTACTATCTTTTATCACTATTTCTATTATGCCGGCTTGTAACCCTCTCCATCCACCACGTATATCTAGTCAACTAATTTTTCCACCACCTGACTTATCTCCCCGAAGGAATTTGTAATAGGTATATATTATATTATCATACTTCTTTAAGTAAAGAAACTATCTTTAATTTAGAAAGCCCCCTTTTGGTGTGAGAATCAGAGTGAGAATCCTTCGGTTTGAGTAAGAATCCTTTATTTGAAGTGAGAATCCTCCGCTTGGAGTGAGAATCCTTTAGTTAGAGTGAGAATCCTTTAGTTAGAGTGAGAATCCTTTATTTGAAGTGAGAATCCTCTGCTTGGAGTGAGAATCCTTTAGTTAGAGTAAGAATCCTTTGGTTAGAGTGAGAATCCTTTATTTGAAGTGAGAATCCTCCGCTTGGAGTGAGAATCCTTTATTGAGATTGAGAGCCTTCCATTTAGAGACTGAGACTTTAGGCTCTAGGTAACATTTTTTTAATTTGTATTAATAAAGATCCATCAAAATCATTTTATCCAACAAGATGGCATCATAGTATAATGGGTGATACAATAGGAGTACCTTTGACTCCTATTACAGTACCAGCATCAGAATCATCTACTGATATTGATGATATGTTACCTTCCTCGCCCTCATTACTTAGAGGTGGTAAGTTTTAATTTTTGGAATATATTAAGAGATATTATCTATAACTAATAATCAATCAAAGAACCAAGAAAATATACTACCACCACCAGTACTAGCACTAGTACTAGCACCAGCATCAGTACTGGCACCACTAGTAGCCCCAGTAGTAATACAGCCAACTCTACAGCAGTAGCAGTAGCAGCGGATAAGACAAAGGCATAGTCTGGATGCTTGACGTAATCTTTTATGGAAACGTAGTCGAAGAGGAAAAATAAGCAAAGTAAGGGAAGAAAGAATTGATGGTCTAGGAGAGGGAACAATAAATATTGGAGGCAATCAGCAGAGGCCTATTATTCATGGCAATATTACTATGAATGATTGTTTTATAACTATTGGAGGTGGTAGTATTGTTTTTAATGGCGATAAAATAAAATAGTTATCTTTAGCTCATATTAATATATCAATTTACAGAGACTATATCAGGTAATATAACTACTGCCAATGAAATATACTGCTAGCTAATACAACTACTAATATAACTATGAATATAACTACTACAGTTTTTGGCCTAGCTATGATCTATGGCTGTGCTATGATCCATATCAATACCCCTGCCATGACACATATCTCGAGATACTATACTGGATAGACTTTCTCTATATATTGGATAAATTGTTTCCTGACACTGTTCAATATGCTCTACAATATGCATATACTAGCTAGTTGAGTAACTCATGTGAAGCCATTATATGCATCAATCCACCTCGAAAAGGCTGTAATTGCCCCCCTCCCTCTCAGCATGACCCGTCCACCCACATTACATAGTGCCAGCACCTTAACTTAGCATATATATTTATGTTAGAATACAATATATAAGCATAAAGCTATATAGAACATTACTATTGTTCAGTCCAATCATGCATAATTCAGCTATTTTGAGCTTTTGGACTATAACAGCTAGTTGTTCAGTATTTTGATCCTTCTCAGCCTTTTATATCTTCTGCAGTCTCTTTACCTCTCTACTTTATACAGCTCTTATATCCTCTATAGCGTGTGCATTTTATTATCCTTTAGATCTAATAACTTACTATTGATCAGACAACTGAGCAACCTGACTACAAGAATAGTATGCATGGCTCAACAAGCCAATGGTAGATATGAGATCAATAAAGGTCACTTTACCTAAAACAGTCCATAGATATTGAAATCACTAGAGATATAAGATAGAGTATGCAAATGATAGATTGAGCTCTATATCCTGTAGTAGAAATAAGATATTATGGTAGTTTAGTATGACCTAAGCTCAGTAGCTATATATAAGGAATGTGCCAGACCATAGGAGCATGTACTGGACAGCCCCGAATTAGTCTCGTACCCCTGAAGGCCTTCCAGGAGCCATATATGTATGAAAATCCATATATATAAACGGTGCACCATTTGGCTAGGCCAGCTAGATAGTCATGAGCCATGATTAGGATCTCAAACAAACTGCTATATAAGGCAGATGAAGTTATTATAATACTATACATAGAGACCTTCGGATTGCAATAAAATAGAAAGAGGCCTCTAGATAGCAATAAAAGCTACAAAGTGCAATAGATGAAGGCTTCTAGAGTAGATCCAGAGGTATAGGCTGTAGACTTCCAATACCCTACCTCAATATGAAACTACCCCCCCTCCCTTCAGTAAATACTAGAGCTGAGAATATAAATAGGTATTAACCATGTTAAAAAATCTTTAAGAAATAAGAAATATATATATATATATATGAGAAAAAATATAGGGCAAAAATATCACTAAATAGGCCTGAGGTATAGAATATAGTGTGCAGAGAGAGCACAGAGGATATAGGAATCATATAAGGTAGATAGGTAAAGAGGCTGAAGAAGATAGAAAAGGCGTAGGAGGATTAAAATACTAAACAACTAGCTGTTATGGTCCAAAAGCTCAAAATGGCTGAATTATGCATGATCGGTACCAAACAATAGTAATATTCTATATAGCTCTATGCCTATATATTATATCCTAATATAAATATATATGCTAAGTTAAGGTGCTGGCACTATGTAGGGTTATTAGTTCATGATATCTGTAGGTAAACGAGTCATACTGAGAAGGGGGGAGCAATTACAGCCTTTTCGAGATTGATTGGTGCATATGATAGCTTCATATAAGTTACTCAACTAGCTAGTACGCACAAATTGTAGAATGATCATCGCAATCTCTTTGGTGCTTCAGTACCAACTTGGACAAGCCCAAATTGGCTATATGCACACTTACTTGAATCACATGGGATATACATGCAATCCCATATTAGGAAAGCAAAAAAGTATAAACAGGGTCATACCTTAATGCTGGATATTCACTAGTTTGCTTACTCAAATTGCCATGCATGTTGTACTGTTGAGAGGCAATAATTAATAGCAAATATATGTGGGTGTGATGGTAGAAGAATAGGGACATGCAGATAGAGAAGTGAAGATAATGAGAGGAGATGTGGAGAGATGGAGAATTACCAAGATACCCACAAGCATAATCTATAACCTACAAGTACAATCTACAAGGAAACACTAGCTCAGGCTACTGGGCCCTCATTACTTAGACCAATGTTATACTGTTACCGAACTAGGACACTAACTGTCTACCTGGACTCGATCTATATATAATATAGATATGAGCTACTTTGTTCACCTGCAATTAATAGGTCAATAGGATACACCATATACAAGTAAGATAGGTTCACATTACATTGTAGCAAGCAGCTAGCCAAAGACAATAATAACACCAACAGTTGGTAAGCACTGGCCTCTCATAAAATAGTGTACCATCAGGTAGAATGATCTATCGCAGTATATTGACAAGGTCAACACTCTAGTTATTTTTGTAAATTGAGATCTATGGAAACAAGTATGCTCTATAACATGGTAGCCCTCATGCCCTACCAAAATCAGCCTAATATACCAATACCTCCAGTTTGCTATATGACCTTCCTGTCAACTACCTATTCCTCTTAACCTCACCATATAGGCCTAAAAGTGTACTTGTTTCTATAGATCTCAATTTAGCCAGAGTGGCTACTTATTTACTCTGCTTGCCCAGTATTATAGGATTCTCGAAAATGGCTAGTGCGTTGACCTCAGTAAATATACCGCAGTCGGTTATCTATAGTAGGTATTTATCCATCAACAATTACAACATCCTCTATACTACAACATTCTTGATTGTACAATACTATATTATCCTCCATTACATATTCCTCTACAGATATCAAACATGTACTTCTCTGTTATAGCTATTATTCTTGCCATATTGACTAGTCACATGGTTATTACTATCACCACCTGCACCACTCCTACTAATCTTACTACTACCTCTACCACCACTACTGCCACTCTCACCACTACCAGCAATTTCAGAGTCATAAAGAATAGGTCTCACAATATTGCGATGACCAATTGGTGTATTGTCTTGCTGCAAGGCAAGTAGTAAGCAATACAGTAATGCAATAGCAGAAGAATAAATTTTATAAATAATTGCTTACTTGATTAAATAATTTATTTAATGATCTGATCAATACTCTGGATGATTATGATTGATTGATTGATTGATCTAATGCTTGTGTGATACTACAAAACAGACAGCACTTTGCAGTAGTTTAAATAGCAACAGAAGCGAGCAATTTCTCCTGTTAGAAGCAATAGTTATAATAACAGTAAGAACATGCAAAAGTATTAGAATAATCTTATATAAAAGTTTATGAAGCTCAATAAAGCATATAAATAAGTAAATTATTTCAATACTCCACCTTGTTCTGCAGACTGCTAGTACAGTTGCAAGAGCACACCATTTAAATGCACTCACAAAGAGTAGACAGAACCACTGAAATGCATACATTACCTTTGGCCTTGTTAAGACCTATAAAAACCCTCTGGAAAAAAACCTTAGTATAAAAGAGTACTGGGACATCAAGAAATAATAGAAATAATAGATATTAAATTAAAGAAAAATAGAAATCCCTATTCTATAGCAATATACTTCAAATCGGCCTTTAGTAGTGCCTTGGTAAGGATGTCCACTAAGTTCTTATTTATACTGATAGCCTGGAGATTGATGGAGCCCACTTCAATCTCTAATCTAATAAAATAATATCGGATATTGATATATTTAGTGTGATTCTGATGCCTAGGATTCTTTTGCGAGTAAGAGAGCATCTTGATTATCGATATGCAGCAGTGGAGGTCCACAAATAATATTAAGAAGACATGGAATTAGCAGATTATGGAATAGGTGATTCAGCCAGATGACCTCTTTACAGGCTTTTGAACCTGCAATATACTCTGCTTCAATTGTTGACAGTATGACAATTGATTGTTGGCAAGATTTCCAGCTAATAGCTACACCAGTAAAAGTAAAGACATAAGTAGTACTAGATTTGCGGTTGTTTTTGTCTCCACCATAGTGGAAGTTTGTATATCCAATACAAAGTGACTTATTAGAGTATAGAAGGCTATAAAAGCTTGTTTCCTTAAGATATCTTAACACCAGCTTATAAATTCCTATATATTGATTAGAAGCAGTAGCAGTCAATTTCGCTAGAACAGCGATAGCAAAGGCAAGATCTGGATAAATGCCAACTATAGCATACATGAGTTTTCTGACAAGTATTTGATAGGCAGTTTTCAACTCAGTATCTGAAGAGCTTTGATCTATAATCAGCCAGTATACTGCAACTTCAACCTATAACATGATAGTCAATTTTGAATTAGCCACAAAAGTCTCTTTAGAAGTTTGTTTAGCTAATATTATTAGTCTTAAATATGCAATATAAGCCTCATCTAGCATATAAACCTTCAATATATAGTTATATTACCTTTTATACATATGAAATTATATACATACAAGTCAGGATTTATGCACACTATAGTACTGGATAAAATGAAACTATACCTGCATATATAGGGTATGGTTTCATATATGCATGTAATAGTCCTATATCAACAGAAATTAAAGAAAATGAACTCAAATCTTTTTTTTTTTATTTGTGGCCTAACGCGGAAGTTGAAAATATACAAAAAAAGAACCAGACCTACAAACCTCTCTAAGAAACTCACTTACGCATTTCATTCCTTCAACATATATATCTAAACATTCATTCTATCCTTCCTAACTCTAAGAATCCTCATTTTCCTCATCAAATACCTCGAAATCATAATTGTCCTCCACTTCCATCCCATCAGCGCATTGGAATTTCCTCACTTTCCAACTCTTTATAACGAAAAAAAGAAGTCTCCTGAAATGCTTCCTTCTCCAAAGCAACAAACTCTGTAAATCTCTTCTTCAATTCTATTACCAATTTGCTCCTAATATTACTAACCCATTCCCTTGCCTTTACATCATTACTACCAAACAAAATATGCAACTCCTTATTGATTGGAATTCCATCCCATCTACATCTGCCTACCAATACATTGCTAATGGTACAAGTTGTAGACAGGCCAAGTTTAGGAAGTCGCACATCAACTTGACCTCCATATATACTCGCAGTCCTTTCAGATGCTTGCAGGTGAGGCCGAGCAAAGTCTCTATAATAACTAGAAAGTTGTGACCAAGTGTCTACTCCAGGCATATCTAAGGTCTTATGATCTTTAGCAATTCCAGTAAACCATGGATATACTATGCGGCGAAGAAGATTGCTACTGGCTGTACACCTATGGATTATTTCACTCCTAGTCAACTTTATTCTACCTCTAGGGCATGGGGTTGGTTCTGGCTTTCCCCATTCCCAAGCATCCTTAGGGAGATAAATCCCTTTAATATTAGTATTCCTTGTTTTTGCTCCTCTTGCTATTCCCCTATCTAAGACTTGCTCCCACCTGGCATATTAATGCTTATGTATTCCTTTAATTACAATTATGCATCCATCTGCTTCCTCATTATTAGAGAGGTTTTGGACCCCTGCACGCTAGATATCTTACAACCCATGTAGTGCACTTTTAGCCCTGTAAGTAAAAAGATGCGAAAAAAGAGGTTTTGGTGTCAGTGGATATCTCTCGTCTTATCTCCCATTAGTAATCATTAGCAAGCAACGACATATCATGACGACCTCAGATAACATGCTTATGTTGGCGGCAACCCTGACAGTGTGGTACATCAATGCACTTACAATGGATTTATCCGATGACGATAATGATGGGGACAATAATGATACACACCAATACCGTCCTCCGATCAGCTATGAGAAGAAGAACTGGTCATTGATGGATTCAGGATGGGGTGATACAGAGTGCCTGGAATATCTGCGTTTCTCAAAGAGAGAGATTGCAGAACTTATCAGAGAATTGAGGCTTGCAGAATGGGTTGATTTGCCAGTCAGGATGACTGGCGAGTATGCGAGGTGTGCAGAGCAAGGGCTTTGTATGTTGCTTTATCGACTTGCATCACCGGGGCGCCTGAAGGATATGATGCAAATATTTGGCGTATTTCGGAGTCAAATCTCTTGTGTGGTGACTGATCTTGCGGACTTTCTATATAAGAAGTATCACAGGAAGCTGATATGGGATCATAGACGACTGTCACTACAACAATTACATAAGTATGTGAATGCTATTGATGAGACTGTGGGGGAGTCGATGGAGACTTGGGGATTTATTGATGGGACTGTTCGTCCAATTGCAAGACCTACAATAGATCAACAGCGATATTATTCAGGTCATAAGGGCTATCACGGGATTAAGTTCCAAAGTATTGTTACTTCAGATGGCCTCATTAGCAGCCTATATGGACCAGAATTCAGCCCAAAAGGTGATTGGAAGCTATGGCAGGAATCAGGCTTAGAAGACATATTACGGCGGGTATTTGGTGGCGGCAATCCAGTGAATCCAGCGAATCCAGCAAACTTGAATCCAGCGGACCCAGCGAATCCAGCGAATCCAGCGTACCCAGCGAATCCAGCGAATCCAGCGTACCCTGGGAATCCAGCGGACCCAGCGGACCCAGCGGACCGAGGCAATCCTCGACAAGAGCGGGTATATCTCTATGGTGACCCAGCATATATACCTGCCTTTGGAATTAGAGGCCCATATCGAGCTGGAAGAGGTATTTTGAGTCCTGAGCAAGAAGCTTTCAATGTTGTCATGTCTAAATATCGCATTGTTATGGAATGGGGATTTGCAAATGTGCTGAATCAATTTACATCCGGCGAATGGAAGCGTGTGCAAAAAATAGGACTTTCTTTGGTATCAGTTAATTAGATTGTATCAGTGCTTTTGTGGAATTGCCAGACATGTTTGCGGGAAAGAAATCAAATCTCAGACCATTTTGGCAATCGAGTTAACCCCCCCCCTTTGCGAGAATACCTCTCTCTTTAGCTGCTCATCTTATCTTTCACTAACTGCATTACAAGTTCTTTGATCTCCTTCATTTCCTCTTTAAGATCTTGTAGTTCCCTGTCTTTGGCTTTCAACTCAGCAACTTCTGAGTCTTTTCGTCCTGAGGCGCCGGAAGCAGAGGTGCTGGAAGCAGAGGCGCTGGAAGCAGAGCCCGAGGAAGCATTTGGCGTTGCTTTAGTCATGTATCCGATCAAGACTTCTGTTAATTTATGTAAATCATCTCTCATTGCTTGTCTGCATTCCTCTCGATTGCTGGACTCGTTTTTGCTTGCACGTAGGTTATGTTGAATTTGTCGCCTTTTCGAGATTGTATCCCCCGGTGCTGTGAGATCTACAACCTCACGGGCCTCAACCACTGCTTGGAAATCTCGCTTTTTACTTAGGCGTTTGGTGAGGTTATCTCTCATAACTTCCGCAATAGCTTTGTCTTTATTCTCTTCAATGGAGGCTTCCGATTTGATAGCCTTCTTTTTTTCCGCACGACGTTCACAGATTTCAATCCATGAATCAATAGCTTGCTTTAGATCTATTACTGGAGGCAAAGCCACTCCAGTAAATTGCTTTCGAGCTTCTAAGCTAGCTTTGCGTTCACTAACCATCGACATAACCTTCTTGCGAACATCCGCTCCTTGATGGCTAGTAATCCCTTTGAAGAGTATAGTAATATACTGCCAAAACGTGGTCTCTAGAGATTCCTCGATATACCGCTCTCCATTATTTGTACATAAGCATATAAGCTGTAGTTTCAGCTGTGGAATATAGTGTAGTCGTTTTGTTGTCTTAGAAGTCTCTGCTTGTAACTGCTCTGGGGTAGGATGTTCTGATATGGAGGTTGATTGAGACATAACTATATGATTTATGTAAATTTTGACAGTAGAGAGACAGAGTTGTGAATAGATTTTGATGCCAAGACATGAGTCTAACTCTCTTAAGATGTTCGTTATTGAAGATAGGGCCAAGAAATCCATAAAAGATGTCTGGATATCGTTGTCATCTGGATATCTTTTAATCCCTGCCATCCTTAAGCACGAACCCAGAAGGTGCATTAGTTAGTCGCGTTACTGTGGTTACAAGCTATTCTACAGGGGTCCAAAACCTCTCTATTTAGGCTCATGCTCCCTTGTACTAGAGGAACTGGTATTTTTCCTTGATGGTAAAAATAATCCACATTGCAGTGTAGGTGTAGAAACCCAGTTGATTCCTTCTTCTGTACATGTTTGGTATAATAAGGTACAGAAATTAGCTAGTAGTTGTTGTCAGGCCTGGCAGCCACTGTCAGAGCATAATATATAGGATCCATCCACACAGCCTGTTGTATTAAAGTGTAATACATGTTTCTTAGCCACTCCCGTCTAGAATTCCCATCTCTCTCTGAAAAATAATGCCAGTTATAGACATTAAATTCTGATTCAACTACTGTCATAACTTCTGGATCTTTGGTAAGATAATCAAATATCCCAGCAATTATGACTGTACCTTCCTGTTGGAATTCTTGCCATGCTGCTATAGTGGCAAATTAACAGAAAATTGCTTGTAGATCCACTAGAAATTTGAAGTATTTTCGAAGGCCAAATCGATTGTGGTAGAGGAGATGACGAATGGATTCTTTGCGGGCATTAACATGAAACCAGGCCTAATATTTTACTTGAATTTTAGTAAACTGGGAATCAGATATTCCCACTTTACTAATATAACTATGGGAATAAACAAAATTCAATTAGTATCGAAAACTATAAAAGAGAAAGCTTTACTTACTTCAGTCGGCTAATCAGTTGCTATTCCTAACTCTTGCTATATACTATCTTACTAAGCAATTTGTCTATTTCTCCAGCCAACACTTTTGCAAATATACTACATTAGCAATCTTTAGATGCCATATCAGATAATAGTAGGTCTCACATATTTGTTCTTTTCTTTTTTCCTACCAGCAACTCTTCCTCCTCCTGCTCTACCACCTCCCCCTCCTACCTGCTCCACAATAGTTTCTAATATTTCCTTCACTTCCTCATCATCAGTTTCTGTAATTCTTTGTTCCAACTCTATATCATTACCATGGATACTGCCTTCAGAATCCGGGAATCTGTCACCTAATCTCCTGAAATTTCTGCTATGCCGTTGCCATTCTATGTCCAGAATATTTGATATCTGTTGATCATTCTTATGATGCAGTACTCTAGTAGAAGCTCTAGTAGCTGATACTTGCATCTGAATGAAAGGATCTGATCTAGAATCAGAGGGGGTAGGTGGATAGTGGTTAGATTTACTGATAGGGAAATCCAATAATCTACTCATACTGGGAACTTGTGGACACTGTTGAAAGAAGTGGAATTTTGATTTTGCCGAGGAGAAGAAGGCCCAGAAAAAGGTAGAGAACTAGCTGATCCTATATATACAACTGTAATATTAGTACAATAGATAAGATTAGGTAGGACTAAAAAGAAAAATTGATACATACTAATGATTGTAGATGGCTTTGGCATATTTTGCTTATCTTGATAGCTGAGTTGTAGAGAAGTAATATCAACAAGCAATAGTTTTTGACTACTGGCATGACCACTATTAATCTAGCTACTCTAGAATTAATACATTCCTGTAAAAGATCCTTCACCTCTCCTACCAGTACCAAATTAGAGAGCTGAAACAATGCAGCCACAGACTGTAGGCTACCTTTGTAGGCAGGATATTCTCTAAAACCTTATCTACTGGATAACTCCAATTTCTATGAATCAATTCCATATAGGAGGTAATTCTTTTTGTGTAGACCTTTTCTTCTTTTCTAGGATTGGCTCAATAAATTCAGTAAACCCAATAGCTTTCTTGAATTCCTCTAATATATGGAACCGTTCTTTCTATAGATCATTTTCCAACAATAATGCCCAGCCTTTCTCAGTTAAATCCATAAGCTGCTCATCTACTTCTACATTAGTAGCTAGGAGATTACACAGCAGTAGCTCCAATCTGTGATACTCTAGTAGGGGCTTGCAAATACACCCATCCTTCTGTAGGCTATGCAAATGGAACAGGTGACCTACTGTCCTGACAGCTATTGTTCCATCTATGGAAGCATAGCATTAGGCATGACAGGTGTTTAAGCAGGGTAGTCAGTGATTCTAGATGTAGTATTCAGGAGGCTTTAGTAGTGTAGATAGTGCAGGCTTTAAGATAGATATATGTAGCCCTATATAGTGGAATTAACTCCTTAAGCAACATACCCTTGTCTTGTAACTTAATCCTTGTTAATTGAAGTATATAATGGGAAATATACAAGTATTCTTGTATTTGCAGATTACTAACAAGTGAAGTGAAGATTCAAATTAGGTATATTGCATTATATATAGTGTTACAACTACTATGTACTATTATCTTATTGGCTTGCTTTGGTTAGGCTTGTCTCTATTAGGTAGTTATTATTTTACTAGTTATATAGTCATTGATAGATAGATACTATATTTGCTTTCTTCCCTGCATTTCTTTCTTTTCCTCTTTATTCAATATCTTGTATACATAGTCTAGCTCTTAGTCAAACATCTCTTTCTCTCTATATATATATTCATCTCACCTGAGCCCTCTCTAGGTTGTACCACTTGGGTCTCTGCCCCCGCCTTGTTATAGGTAGGATATATGAGTGCAGTTAGGTAAACTTAATAGTACTAGGCATATCTCATTATTGGAGGTATATTTCAGTGTAACTAGCCAAAGTTGTTAGTCTTAAGTGTATCTCATCATGGAGTTATATTTAGGCGCAGCTAAAAGATTTACTACTAGATTCCTTCTTGTCCTTTCTATACTTCTCTTCTACTCTACAACAACCTAAACATATACAACAACCATACCAACAAGGACATCCTTAATACAATAACCTTAACAGTGACAATATACAGCTGCCAGCCAGCTCGCTACCTCCAGCTCGCTACCTCCAGCCTTCTACCTCTAGCCACCTACTCAAGCTAGCTACCTACTCAAGCCAGCCACCTACTCAAGCCAGCCACTTACTCAAGCCAGCCAACTACTCAAGAGTCATAGTAAGTGGACTATTACCTGTATATAAACATAGACTAATTTAAAGTCCAATAGATGTTTGTGGCACTTACTCAACTGCCCTCTAATCTCACCTCCTTAGAATCCTTAGTACAATTATGGCTGGCATATATTGATCAACATATCCCAACTCAATCCACAAGCTCTACACTCGCTCTACTATCTACTATCGAGACCAATCCATAAAAAC
Organism: Terfezia claveryi; assembly: GCA_015179025.1. Lineage (NCBI taxonomy): Eukaryota > Fungi > Ascomycota > Pezizomycetes > Pezizales > Pezizaceae > Terfezia > Terfezia claveryi. The sequence continues at coordinate 6,220 of WHUX01000431.1, read as the reverse complement.
AACTCCTCAAATGCCTAGCTGTTGGGACTTTTGAAATGGCCAAGTTTTCAGACTGGCTGGAAATAAGCTTGAAAGTGCAACAATTAGGATGGCCTATTTATTAGCATGTAGGAGTCATGGGTTGGAAAACAGAATCTGGAACACAAATACAAGTATCACATTTGGTATGCAGTTTTAAGGCCTGCACCCTGTAGCATAAGGGAAAAGAATTAATCTTTTGGAACAATGATTGGGAACAGACGAAAGCAAGATTATTGGCAGGAAAAAGAGAATGATTGCAGTTTATATATTAATTGGGGGGCAATATGCTTATACCAGCACTTGAAAAAAAAGCCAGGATGAATATATATAAAGTATGGATTAGAGGAAATGGGCCCAGAGTTGTGCTTGTCTCAAAGTGGAATGTTAGGAGAATTATAGAAAATGGTAGACAGATAGGAATTTGGAGAGTTTGAGTTTTATAATGTAGGAAGCTAAAGATGTATTACAACTATTAGACAGTTAAAGGATTGTAGCTATAGAAAATGTTAGAGATAATGATGGTATATTATAAGTGGGGTCAGCTATAGGGAAGTATGGAAGTAGGTACTTATAAGCTTTTCTTCTATTTCTATAAATTTTGAAGATAGGTGAAAGTTTTTGCTACTGAAGTGGGGTTTCCACCAGACATAAAAAGATATAGAAGATGTAGAGATAGTTATTTAATCTACAATCAACTGTACTTCAAGTTTGCAATATAACACAATACTAGAAGGATATCTAAGGTCACTTATTAGCTTTTCCCTAGTATTTCTATGAATTTTAAAATAATAAAAAGTTTTGCCAGTGGAGTAGGGTTTTGACCTGATATAGAATATATATAGAAGCTGTAGAGACAGTTATTCAATCAATAATCAACCGCACTTCAAGTTTACTATACAATGCAATACTAAAAGGATATCTGTTGCCACTTAGCAGCTTTTCCCTAGTATTTCATGAATTTTGAAAATAATATGAAAGTTCTTGGTAGTGGAGTAGGGTTTTGACCTGACATAGAATATATATAGAAGCTGCAGAGACAGTTATTAATCAATAATTAACCAGCCTTCAAGTTTGCTAGGCCACTTATTACTAGGATGATATCTAATGTCACTTATCAGCTTTTCGATAGTATGGCTGTAAATTTGAAGATAATATACAAGTCCTTGCCAGTGGAGTGGCATTTTCACTAGATGATTTGTTTCTCCCAGCAGTAGGTCCTCTCCTCCCACCAGACAGTTCTCCTACTAGGTGGACCTCCCAGCAGTTGGCTCTTAGATTGATTCCTAGTACTGACTCAGCATTGTGTTGAAGAATAATTGCCTACTAAGTAGGAAGCGGGATATGAAGGACAAGGCCGGATCCGATCAAGGTGAAGGGCAAGACCGGATTAGGTAAGAATGCTGAAGAACAAAATTTTCATTAATGTTACCATTTCTTATGATTAGTATGCTTGGTGCTGTTGTTCATGTATTTAAGCTGATATTATCTGCCCTTCTGCATTTATTACTATTATCGTCAATATATATCTCTTCTCCTCCGTATACACTGCAGTGTGACCACTGCATGGTTATTTACACATTGGTCACCCAGATATGTGTCAGCAATTACCGAACTTGAAACTCGCTAGCTGGTGAGTAAGGCAGAAGAACTGCAAAATTGCTAGCCAGCCGACCAGGCAAAACAGGTCTATAGATGACTGAATCACCAGCTGGCCAACCGAGCAAACCAGCTTTATATAGGAAAAGATTGCTAGCCAGTCGATTAGGCAGAAGAGGTTTATATATAACAAAATTGCTAGCTGCAGGGCAAGGCAACAGCTAATGAGATCAGAATACTTCGAGCTAGCCGGTAAGATAAACTTGGTGAAGATATGAGAAAATCGCTTGCTGCTGGGCAAAGCAAAACAGGTGAATATATTAGAAACTCGCCAGCTGCAGGGCAAGGGATAATCGCTGGAAAAATAGGTGAATATGTGAGAAACTCACTAGCTACTAGGCAAGGGATAATCATGGGGAAAACAGCTAAATATATAAGAAACTCGATACCTACCAGGCAAGGAATAATCAATGAAAAAACAGGTAAATATGTGAGAAACTCACTAGCTACTAGGCAAGGGATAATTACTGGGAAAATAGCTAAATATATAAGAAACTCGATACCTACCAGGCAAGGAATAATCACTGAAAAAACAGGTAAATATGTGAGAAACTTACTAGCTACTAGACAAGGGATAATCGCTGGGAAAACAGCTAAATATATGAGAAACTCGCTACCTACTAAGCAAGGAATAATTGCTAAAAAAATAGGTGAATATGTGAGAAACTCACTAGCTACTAGGTAAGGGATAATCGCTGGGAAAACAGCTAAATATATAAGAAACTCGCTACCTACTAAGCAAGGAATAATTGCTGAAAAAACAGGTGAATATGTGAGAAACTCACTAGCTACTAGGTAAGGGATAATCGCTGGGAAAACAGCTAAATATATAAGAAACTCGCTACCTGCTAGGCAAAGAATAATCACTGGAAAAATAGGTGAATATATGAGAAAATCACTAGCTGCCAAGCACATCAGAAAGATTTTAGCTTGCATTGTGTGCACGCTATGCATACAACACCACTTTTCAAAACTGTGCGTTACCATATAATCTATTGCTTGCAATGCTACTGCCGCGACACCCTCGCTTACAACTCATTTTCACTTTGTGCTTGCTAGATTTGCAATTGGATGGTTTGCACCCACCTGCCAACATCGCTCGCCTTTCTCCTAACTTTAGCAATATTGCTCATTATTCTCTACTCATCACATCGTCATCAACGCTTGCTTGACACTTCCTAAGTACCCTGCCGAGTGCTCTCTCTCCTAATATTACTTTCTGTGATTCTCTTACTGCCATTGTTTGCATCGACTTGTTTGTCTTCACAATGTCTGTTCTTCCAACTTCCACAGTGACAATATAATCCAATCTCCTTTACCGTTTGTATGCGATGCTCCCTTGCCTGTAACTCACTATTGTATGTCCCTCACCCTTATCAAACGTGATAGAAGCGCTTCTGTTTGGAATGCGTGCTCTATTATTTGTCTCTTTCCATGTCATATCCATAATATAGGTACGTTCATAGGCTGCTCTCATTTGCCTGTAACTTGCTATCGCATGTCCCTCAACCTTATCTGACGTGATAGAGGTGCTTCTGTTTGCAACGCGTACTCTATTGTTTGTCTCCTTCCACGTCATAATCATAATGTAGGCACATTGGTAAGCTTCTCTCCCTCGCTTGTCACTTGCTATCGCACTTCAGCCATATCGGATGGCATACAGGTACTTATATTTTCAACAGGCATACGATTGTTTCTCCCTTTCCAAATCACTATAATATAAGTAGATGTTTATGCGAAAGATTAAATTTCTGCATTAAACCACTCTATCGGACGCTTATCATCCCAAATTTTTTCCCACCAATGCAATCAATTTGAATTAAAACTATATAGCCCATATACATGGGAAAAATAAATCATCAATCCATACTATTAAACCAAACCATCCAAGAAACACAATTACTCAAAACATGGAGATAAGAGAATAGAATAACAGGAAACAGAGTAGAAAAAACAATCGCTCAAGAAACGGAGATAAGTCAATTGAAAAACAAGAAAACAGAATAAAAAACATATCCCGACTAGCTAGATAACCCCCCAAACTTCTACCATCCTCCACTCAACCTATATCGGACCCTCTAAGGTCGATTTCAACCAAGTTTCTAGAAGGCTAGCTGCGATTCCTAACAGTCCTCATCGTCCTTGACTTCCACACGTTTATCCATGTCAGTTTGGCTCCCCTCGCATTGACTACCTCCCTCTTCATAGATCTTGTCAATAACCTCTTCCGTACCTATAGCGCCCTTCCTTTTGATTTCCTTACCCATAGCGTCCGATCCTGCTATGTTTTGTACCATCATGGTATTCTTCAACTCGACTTGCAGCTCAGAGATATATGATTCCCCTTCCACTACTGCACACATCAGAAAGATTTTAGCTTGCGTTGTGTGCACGCCGTGCACACAACGCCAATTTGCAAAACTCCGCGTTACAATAAGATCTCTCTCACATAACGCACTTCCTACAATGCTGATACTTACAATTCAATCTCATCTCGCACTCTCACAATATGCAATCGGACATTGTGTGCCCCATTCCCAATGTCTTCCTCTTCACACATCCGCTTCCAACACTGTATCACTCAACTGAACATTATGATTGCGAGCCTATTAGTTGTGACCTTCAGAAGGCAGACTAGCCCCTCCTCACATTATGATTGTAAGCTCATTACCTGTAACTATCTGAAGGTACAATACCCCCTCCTCACTGTTGTCATTGACATTGCACTTTTTTACTCTCACACCTGCATTTTATGCATTTCCAAAAATGTCTTGATTCTTATGATAATATCTGAATCTAGCTAAATAAACAACTATGATCGCACCCCTAAAGTCACCGTGCAAATAGCCCATATATCCTACCATGCAAATAGCCCATATATCCGACCGTGCAAATAGCCCTGGAAATCAGGGTGCAAATAGCCCATATACCCGCGTGCAAATAGCCCTAGAAACCAGCGTGCAAATAGCCCTGGAAGTCAGCGTCCAAATAGCCTAGAAGTCAGTGTCCAAATAGAGACTTTTCACACCCTGGCCTGGCGGCTTGTATCCATAGCAACCCGACCATATCATGTGAGCAGCAAGGATATGGGACCAGGGTGAGATGTCCGCCGGGCAAAAAATATGCCATCGATAGCATATTTTTTGCCTGGCGGACATCTCTAGTTTCAGCGCTAAAAACAACAACAAATGGCGGAATGCGGTTAAGTGTAAAATTATTTTGCTTACTCTAAATCCTGACAACAACATGTCTGTATCTCCGGTATATTCATCAGCAACTACGAATATTAGCAACATGTCTGCCACACCAAGGTCCCCTACACCACCTCCACTTTCACAGGTTGAACGGGCATTTACATGGTCTCCTACACCAGCCCCCTCCACTCAACAACCCACTCAGCCAGTTAATCAGCAGCGAGTTCACTATACACCAGAACTTAAGCTACAGTTGATACGCCTTTGTATCAATAGTACTGAACAGTTTTGTGAATTAAATGCTGGTGTATTTTGGCAATATATTGCTGTTCTATTCCAGCAAAAGACTGGGAACAAAGCTGGTGACTTAAGAAAGAAAGTGTCAACTCTAATTACTGAACGGGAGGCAGTAATTAGAGCACATAAGCTGCAATCAGGAGTTGCAGTTGCTGCACCTACTGACCTGGATCAAGCACTTGATGAATGGATGGAGATTATAGAGCGTCAGAATAAAGAGCGGAAGGGACAGGAGGCGGATAATATTAAAAGAGAGAAGGCCGAATCTCAGATGAAAAGAGAGAATCTTTTACATACCATTTCCAAGAAACGTACATTCAACGCTGTAATAGATGCACGCAATACTGTGGATCTTACACATCCTGGAGATGTGGTTGTTAAGAGAAGGCAAATTTGAGAGAACCTTCAGGAATCTGCCAACAAAGCCGAATTCTATGAGAGCCTACTATGTACAATGGATGAATTTAAAACTGGGATTCTTTCAGCTTTAAATAAACCATCCTCCCAACCTTCTTCCAAGCCACTACTAGAAATACCACCACCAGCAATACCCCACCAGCAATACCACCACCAGCAACTTCAGCGGAAGTTACTCAAATTCATGATCGACTTTCTCGACTAGAAAATATCCTAGAGAAGCTTGTTAGTGAGATATCTAAAGGAAAGGACTGACTGAGGTGAATAACATACTAGGTTGTTAAGTAAGTACTTAATGATGGTGGATGCACTCTATTCTTAAAGCGCTCACTAATTTGATTTCGTCCTCGTAGGCATGTTTGGCAGTTGTATAAGAGCACAGAAAGGGCATAGCACATTGCTACACTTGATAATCCAATTCGTTGGTTCCGCTTCCACTCTCCAAACCCAAACTGATTCAATATGTTTGCAAATCCCCACTCAACGACTATCCGATAACTTGACATTGTGACATTCATAGCTTCTTGTACTGGCGTTAGCCCAGTACGTTCAGTTGCATGATATGGGCCAATAATTCCGTATGCTGGTGCATATGCTGGATCACCATATAGGCAAAGGACCGGTAATTCAGAAAA
>WHUX01000430.1:0-28147 GCA_015179025.1 Terfezia claveryi | reverse complement strand
TTCTGAACTGCACTGTGCCAGACCTCTTGAGAATCGAGCCGTTGGCGCTCTCTAATCTCAGTCTTTTCTCCCTCTTAACCAAGGCAGCATCATCTGTTCAACGAAAGAAGAATCAAAAATCGTAGCTTCTGCGCCAGTATCAACCAAAGCATTAATGGAAATTTCGCGTTTATTTCCTCCGTACATCCAAGATAACTTAACAGAGATAAGAAATTTCAGTCCTTCACGCTTCAATACCTTCGCACCCGATTTTCCTGCCAAAGAGAGATCCTTAATTCCATCCAATGAAATATCCGGCACCGCCACCTTTCGTGGTCTTTTTTCGAGTGCGCCAATATGAGGAGCCACCTCATCATCAGCTTTTCTTTTTGTCCCTTTTTTTGCGTTTTTATTTGATGAAGAAAGAGAAGAAATAGCAGAAGAAGACAAATTGCGAGAAACAGAACTAATCAAAACCGGGTCAATATCCATAGGTTCCCCTTCATGTTCCTCCTTCCAACTGCCAACAGAGATGCCATTCCTTATAACACAAATAGAAAACCAATCCTGCGAGACTATCCGACCCGACGTACTAGATAGCCCGCATCCCTAACAGTCCGAATTCTCCCCATAATCCAACTCATCCTCGCTCACATATGCCCAAACTGAACCTCAAGTGGCGTTGCTACAGCCGCTCCTGCAGACACTGTCGCCACTTTCTTAGCTTCCTCCTTTCCTTTACCCTTTCCCTTTGCCTTTGTCTCATCCGTAACCTTCCAACCGATTGAACAGTCACCCATCATGTGAGTTTTGTCCCCACACTTGATGCACTGTCCGTCCTTCTTCCGAGCCTGTCTCATAGCATATGTAACGCTATCTTGGCCAGGCTCTTTGGCTTTCTTGGAAGGGGTATCGGATTTGGATTTAGCCTTAGCATCAGGCTTGGTTTTTGCCTTTTGCTTTGGCTTAGAAATTCGGTCTTTGAGGTTTTCGGACTTCTTTTCAGCGGTCTTGGGAGTGTTGGGTACCTCCTTTTTCGCACCAGCAGCCTGTTCTTTTTGACGGAACTGGCTCTGTGCATGTGCCTCCCTAACCTTCTCATACTCAACCTGAGACCCGGCATTAGCAATTGCCTGAAAGCACATTTCTGTACTTGCTGGCACTTTATCGAGAATGTCTTTGTCAGTACTGACTCGGACCATATGGGCCCGAGTCTCAGGCTGAATAGCACTAATCAGGTGCTCCCAGAGCTGTTCCCGTGGTAGTTCCGCTACCAACTGATGAACCCTGACACGAGCGATGAAATCTTTCATCAACTCACCTTTCTTTGGAATTCCTTTTGGAGGGAGACCTTTGCATCTCGCTTCTCATGCTGGTTCTGGTGTGCGTTTATGAATTCACGTTTAAAGACATTAAACGTGTCCCATTCAACCCATCCGGAGTTGGCATCTGGTGTTCGCTTGTGTTGGTTTGCATAATACCAGGTGCTCGCACCTCCTGTAAGTAGATCCGCTACAAACAAGATTTTTTCGCTATGAGTAGAATAGGTTAGCGGCATGCGTTCAAAGGTGTGATCTACCTTCATTAGGAATTCCTTCAGCTTGCTTGAAGTTCCATCGAACTTCGGAGGTAAGGGGAGGTTTCGGGGTTCTTTCTTGTCAGAAAGGACCGGGTTTTCTGGACTGGAGGTGGTGGAGGTGGAGGTGGAGGTGGTGGAGGTGGTACTGGACCTGTCCGAGTACCACGGATAATGAAATCTTCGATATCATCATCAATTGATCGAGTTCGTTTTTGTGGGCGTTGTTGGCCAAGTGGCTGCTCTTGTAGGTCCTTGAGCTTTCGTTTGTGAGTTTGAATCCGGCGAGATAGTTCTTCTACCGATTCCTTATTAGTCTCACAACTGCGAATACGATCATCCTGTTCTTGTTTAATCGCTTTCTGTGCCCAATCGTTCAGCTTGCCAACATCTGCCTTGATACCATCGAACTCCACCTTAGCTGCATCAATTATCGCCTCCGTGTCCTCCTTGAGCTTTTTGGTCAGCTCTTGCCATTGGATTTCTAAGTTTCCTTAATGGAAACTGTTAGCCTCTTAACTGCGTCTTCTTGCCCATCAGTTTGTCCTTTTAAGGCAGCTACTTCTTCAGTTACTTGCTGTCGCAGTAACTTTAGATCATCATAAGTAGCTTTCGCACCATTGAATACATTGTGTGAGCTTCTTGGCTTGTTTTAGAAAACTAGCCTGGGCATTTAGACCTTCTGTAAGGTTCATAATTTCAGCTCGTTGCCGTTCGAATTCTGTGGCTCCATCACGAACTATTCTAGCCAATAATTCGTCATATTCTTGTTGGCTTAGTCCTGTACGAGGGGGTCGAATTGGACGTAGTGGAGGTTGTGCGGGATGGCGTTGGGAAGAGGCATTGCTGTTTGTTCGTCGAGGTGGTCTTCGGGAGGTAGGCCAAATCGATCGATTAATCCAGGCGGGAATGATTGTAGTTCATCGGACTATATATGGGATGTCTGGAGGATTCTATCCCACGAGATAGGATATCCTCCATTGGGATGTCAATGAGATCATCTTCCGTATCAGTATCCGACTGTGGAAGATTGTGAGGTCTTTGTGTGATGGCACGGGGTGTGACATCTGGGAACGTTAGGGGTTGGTAGGGCTGGCGAGGCCCTCTTGGTGTCTGTGAACTAGACATGATTTGAGAGTATATAGCAAATGATAACGAGAATCACTGGCTACAAAGTAATGTCACGGGGGCCCTATTGACTGATAGCGCTCTTGCGACTATTAGGACGGCCGTAATTTCCTGCCGCAACGATATCTATTCCGCAACACAGAATATCAATCCTATAGCAGTAAAGTTTAGTCCAACAGTAGTTCCTCACGACGGATCTTATTTCGCAACACAAAATAAATCCTATGTCGCTTAAACGTAAAGTTAACTCAAGACTTAGAACTTTGTAGGCTTCGTGTACTCAAGGTGCTCTTGCTTTCGAATACTCGCTGGTGGTAGAATAAATTCAACCGGAACTACTTGCACTATTTATATCCCGCGGTGTTTGTAGATATTCTTATGATAAAAATATTTTATAAACGCGGGCCTACCTGTCACCTCGGAATTTCTTCCTAAGTGTTATGCCATCCACACCTTTGTTAATGCAGTTGCTATCTGCACTCGTTGTCACAGGTTACTAACCCGAACGTAGAGAATATTCCCATGTCTGCATGTTATACGTACTTCGCTTATAGCTCGCTTATCCCATTAAAGAATTCTTATCCGAGACAACTAAATTCAATTCCAGATACGTTACCAATCCCCGATACTATCGAATTACCATCCGACAATATCCGAAGGCATCTAATTATGTTTCCGGCAATATTCACTTAATAGTGTCTAGTGTCCATTGAAAATAATTTTCAACTGCACATAACTCTATGAATAGAGAACCGTGGGTCACAAGTAGATTACCATTGGAAAGGTATCAACGCATAGAAGATTATAGAATCTTAGTTTATCCGATACCCAAATTATTCATGGAGTTATTACCAATAATAAGTAAACCTCCTCGTGGACCTATATGACCATATTAAAAGTCTTATATCTCCATGAGTTTAACTCCGATCATAAAAGGATTGCAGAAATGGAATCAGGACGAAGAGTAGGCCTAGATAGAACCTTGAAACATTAAATTCGGAGAACTTTATGTTTTGGCCCTACCTTTGGCCTCTGTCCTGGGCGCACTCCCTTATAGTGTCACCGGACGCACTTTGGTCTAAAGTGCGCCCTCGGTCCTTCATTTTTTTAGTTATTTTTACCGAATTATTTTCCTGCAGTTCAGGGTAATAATTCAATATTCAGGGTAACGCCAAGACTTCAGGGTAACAGCTAATATAGCTAGCATATATATGCATATAGTCAGCATATTAATCTGAGTATAACTATTGAACCGTTAATCGGATTCTTATGAAACTTAAACCGTAGCTCCCTCAAGGGTCTATGGACGTTCCATAAGGGTCTTAACCATCTAGGATGATTATAAACCATCCGAGGTTCATACCCGTTTCATATACTTAACTCTTATAGATAAGTATTAGAAACGTTTGCACCACACTGCTAAGAGTGTACCTAGAGTTCATATAGATTCTAGGGTCGTTCTATAAGGGCCCAAGTACCTTTGGTAGGGCTGGATGTCACCCCGTGACAATACTCCCTCTCCCCTGATGAACTGGAGCTTCTCAAAGAATACTAGATGGATGCTCCAACGGCAAGATAAGACCGAGCAAAAGCAGTGCTGGCCTCCTATATTCTTCGCCAAACAGCCAAATGGCAAGCTCAGAATAGTCGTAACTATAGAGGGCTCAATGCCATAACAAAAAAGACAAGTATCCCTACCACTTATGACTACCCTAATGGAACAAGTTGGACTTCACAGGTTTTCTCCAAACTCGATCTCAAACTCGGTTTAACCTACTCAGAATAGCGCGGAGACGAGTGGAAAACAGATTCAAGACAAGATATGGCTTATACGAATATACAGTTATGCCTTTGGGTAACTAATGTGCCATCTGTTTTCTAGTGACATGTTAACTATATTCTATCAGAACGAATTGACCGAGGAATAGTTGTATACATTGATGATATCCTATTTATACCCAAACAGAGGAAGAACATGTCGAGCTCTCCGTTGGGTGCTGCAAAAACTAACGGAGAATAACCTTTGTGTCAACATAGACAAGTGTATCTTCCATGTCCCAGAAGTCGAATTCGTGGGATTTAAAGTAGGTACAAAGGGGATACAAATAGGGCAGAAGAAAGTCGAGGATATCCTCGCCTGGCAGGCTCCTCGGAACGTCAAAGAAGTCAGAGGTTTATTGGATTTGCTAATTTCTATGCCGGTTTATTCAAGGCTTTAGTAGTTTGGCTTTGCCAATTCAGACACTAACCACAATGGAGTTCCTTGGAACTGGACACAGCAGTGTCAACAGGCCTTCGATGAGTTGAAATATAGGTTCACCACTGCTCCAATACTATGCCATTATCACTCAGAAGACAAAAATGATGAGAAGATGGTCTGATCTAGCGAAAGCTGGTATTCTATCCCAAAAAGAACCAGATGGTCGTTGGCACCCAGTGTGTACGATTCGAAACGCTTTATCCCAGCAGAACTTAATTACGATGTCCATGACAAAGAGATGGTCATAATTGTTAATTGTTTCCAGGAATGGAGACATTTTCTCATGGGTGCCCCGGAGGAGATAATGTGTATACGGATCACAAGAACCTTGAGTACTTTAATTCCACTAAGATACTCAATCAAAGGCAGGCCAGATGGGCGGAAATACTAAGCCAGTTTAATTTTAGAATCATCTACTACCCAGGTGATAAAAATGGCAAAGCAGATGCACTTTCTCATCAGGTTGATCCTGACCTCGAAGGAGGGGGAGAGAAGCAGGACCACACGATTCGGATGTTCAAGCCTGGTCAATTCCAACTAGGAACAAGTGAGGAGAGTCTAGTAATGCGCTGTATTATGGCAGTGAAGGCCTCACAAACGGAAGAATCAAGTTGGTCAAAAGAGATCCAAGAGGCTGGCCTCAAGGATGACAAGTAGTTAGGGATTCGGAACGCGTTGAAGTTTGGCAAGGAGTACCCTGGACTTGATCATTACGGTTTATAAGATGACATGGTAACCTGTGAACATCGCCTATATATACCTGACAACAACTCCCTTAAGTTGAAAGTGGCTTTCCAGTGTCATGATGCTAAAGTTGCAGGTCATTTCGGATGTGACAAAACCCTCGAGCTATGAAACGAAATTACTACTGGCCTAATATGGAAGACTGGGTACGAAACTACGTTCGCACATGTGATGCTTGCCAAAGAAACAAGACTGTAAGATACAAGAAATATGGCAAGCTCGTACCTATCCAATCCCCTACAGGCTGTGGGAACATATTTCGATGGATTTCATTACTGATTTACTACCAGCTAAAGGGTATAATCAGATCTGGGTTATTGTTGATAGGTTTACTAAGATGTCACATTTCATTCCCTTAAAGAACCGGAAGGCAAAAGAGTTAGCTGGGATATTTGTCAAGGAGGTTTGGAGGCTGCATGGATTACCAAAGAGGGTTGTTTCGGATCAGGATTCGGTGTTTACAAGTTCGTTTTGGATGGAGGTAATGCGTTATTAGGAGTTGAGTTGGATAAGTCCTTGGCATATACCCCCAGACTGATGGTCAAACTGAAGAGTCAACCAGATCCTTGAGCATTATCTATGGACGTATTGCTGTTGGGATTAGGATGACTGGGTCGAGTTATTACCATTTGCCGAGTTCTGTTATAATAACACTGTCTACTCTAGTACTAAACTCATACCATTCTTCCCACATTGCTCAACACCCAGATCATAATTTCCAGAACCCAACCGAAGCCTCAACTGAATCGAACAACCCTGAGGCAGTCAAGACAGTTGAAACCTTAGATGCAATGAGAGAGGCTATGAGGGAAAACATGAAGGCAGCGCAGGACTGGATGTCCAAATACTACAATCTCAAGGTAGCAAAGAAGGAACCAACATTCAAAGTAGGAGATTGGGTTATGGTCAACGCAAAGAACATCAAAACAACGCGTCCGACCAAGAAGCTTGACTATAAGTTACAATGAAAGTTTAGAATTAAACGGCTTATTGGCACTTATGCCTATGAGTTAGAGCTTCCCCCAAGTACAGACAAAACTCACCCAGTTTTTCATATTAGTTTGTTGGAACCCTACCACCTTAATATGATTGCCGGCAGATGCTCACCAAGACCCCCTCCAGTCGACCTCGAAGAATAGGAATACCAAGTGGAAAAGGTTAAAACGAGTGAGCTCAGGAAGGGATAGGTTATGTATTTAGTCTCTTGGAAGGGTTACGGTCCTGATGACGACACATAGGAACCATATAAGAACCTGAAGGATGGAGCAGCCGATTTAATTCGAAAATTCCATCTGGATAATCCTCGTAAGCCTCTGGACCCTGATGTTATCTTGTGAGGATTTTTCTTTTTTTCCTATTATTAGGCATTAGGTTTTTTGAATTATCTTTACGTTTTTGTTTTACCTGTATTTCTTATGCCATATTGTCCCAGGGGTGCAAAGAGACGTACGCAGCTATGTTTTGGCTGTTGTATATGAGGACTGGTCCTCAAGCCCCATCCATTGTTATTAGTAGCAATAATGATTTTGATTGCATGATCCATTAGATTCTTGCGGACAAGAACCTTAAGGGGGGAGGCACTGTCACGGGGTTACATCCAGCCCTACCAAAGGTACTTGGGCCCTTATAAAACGACCCTCGACCATATGAGCTCTAGGTACACTCTTAGTAGTATGGTGCAAATGTTTCTAATACTTATCTATTAGAGTTAAGTATATGAAACGGGTATAACCTCGGATTGGTTAATAATTATCCTGGATGGTTAAGACCCTTATGAAACGTCCATAGACCCTTGAGGGAGCTACGGTTCAAGTTTCATAAGTATCCGATTAATGGTTCAATAGTTATACTCGATTAATATGCTAACTATATGCATATATATATATGCTAGCTATATATTAGCGTTACCCTGAAGTCTTGGCGTTACCCTGAATATTGAATTATTACCCTGAACTGCAGGAAAATAATCGGTAAAAATAAATAAAAAAATAAAGCCATAAGGGCGCACTTTAGACCAAAGTGCGTCCGGTGACACTATAAGGGAGTGCGCCCAGGACAGAGGCCAAAGGTAGGGCCAAAACATAAAGTTCTCTGAATTGAATGTTTCAAGGTTCTATCTAGGCCTACTCCTCGTCCTGATTCCACTTCTGCAATCCTTTTTATGATCAGGAGTAAAACTCGTGGAGATATAAGACTTTTAACATGGTCAATAAGTCTACGAGGAGGTTTACCTATTATTGGTAATAGCTCCATGAATAATTTAGGTATCGAGATGAACTAAGATTCTATAATCTTCTATGCGTTGATACCTTTCCAATGGTAATCTACTTGTGACCCACGGTTCTCTATTCATAGAGTTATGTGCAGTTGAAAATTATTTTCAATGGACACTAGACACTATTAAGTGAATATTGCCGGAAACACAAATAGATAACTTCGGATATTGTCGGAGGAAATTCGATAGTATCGGGGATTGGTAACATATCTGAGATTGAATTTAGTTGTCTCGGCTAAGTATTCTTTAATGGGATAAGCAAGCTATAAGCGAAGTACATATAACATGCAGACATGGAAATAAACTCTATGTTCAGGTTAGCAACCTGTGACAATAAGTGCAGATAGCAACTGTATTAACAAAGGTGTGGATGGCATAACACTTAGGAAGAAATTCCAAGGTGACAGGTAGGCCCGCGTTTTATAAAATATTTTTATCATAAGAATATCTACAAACACTACAGGATATAAATAGTGCAAGTAGTTCCGGTTGAATTTATTCTACCACTAGCGAGTATTCGAAAGCAAGAGCACCTTGAGTACACGAAGCCTACAAAGTTCTAAGTATTGAGTTAACTTTACGTTCAAGCAACATAGGATTTATTTTGTATTGCGTAATAAGATCCGTCGTGAGGGACTATAGTTGGATTGAACTTTACTGCTATAGGATTGATATTCTGTGTTGCGGAATAGATATCGTTGCGGCAGCAAATTACGGCCGTCCTAATAGTTGCAAGAGTGCTATCAGTCAATAGGGCCCCCGTAACACTTGCATATAAAGAATGAATGCATGCCTTTGTTCAATTTCCCCCTTTATTCAATTTGCCCCTTTGTTCACTTCTATTTACCATAACTTGTGAGGCATCTGAGAATCTCATTCATTTCTCACAATAAACATTGACAGTTCAACCCACATAAATTGTGCTCATGATAATTCAGGGGTAAGTGCTTTAAGTTCTGTAATCGGAGACCAGCTATGCAAGTCGCGGGTAGAAAGATTACTGACGGAGATATCATAGACATTTTAACCCACATAACTTGGCTTCAGAATATTCAAAGGTTGTGTCCTTGTGGGTTCCCTGAATTGGAAAGATAGTGTAATTCGCTGAATTGAAGAAGTCTTATGCTGCATCCAGTATAATACCCACTATTGGCTATCACCAGTGCAGATTAGAAGGCCTCATTTCTGCAGGTATCTGCTCCAAGGTTGTGCATGATCCAAAGTGCTCCAAGGGCTGTGTCACAGATGGTGTCACAGATGGTGTCATGGACGGTGTCACGGATGGTGTCCAGGACGTCCATAGATCTGACAAGAAAGTGTGTAGCCAAAAAAGCAGACTATCAAAGCAAGGGATCATAATGGTAGGCCCTGTACAGAAAAAGAAGATACCATTGAAGAGGAACACAATGTTCAGAAATCGAACAACAGATAAATGCAAAAAGAGAAAGACTTCTGTGACAACTGTACCAGTCACGCCTATTCTAGCTGCACCTGCCCCAGCCCCAATTACGTCAGTAAACCCATATGAGAAGTATGCAGTGTCACGGAGGCCCTATTGACTGATAGCGCTCTTGCAACTATTAGGACGGCCGTAATTTGCTGCCGCAACGATATCTATTCCGTAATACAGAATATCAATCCTATAGCAGTAAAGTTCAATCCAATGATAGTCCCTCACGACGGATCTTATTTCGCAACACAAAATAAATCCTATGTCGCTTGAACGTAAAGTTAACTTAAGACTTAGAAGTTTGTAGGCTTCGTGTACTCAAGGTGCTCTTGCTTTCGAATACTCGCTGGTGGTAGAATAAATTCAACCGGAACTACTTGCACTATTTATATCCCGCGGTGTTTGTAGATATTCTTATGATAAAAATATTTTATAAAACGCGGGCCTACCTATCACCTTGGAATTTCTTCCTAAGTGTTATGTCATCCACACCTTTGTTAATGCAGTTGCTATCTGCACTCGTTGTCACAGGTTACTAACCCGAACGTAGAGAATATTCCTATGTCTGCATGTTATATATACTTCGCTTATAGCTCGCTTATCCCATTAATGAATTCTTATTCGAGACAACTAAATTCAATTTCAGATACGTTACCAATCCCTGATACTATCGAATTACCATCTGACAATATCCGAAGGCATCTAATTATATTTCCGGCAATATTTACTTAATAGTGTCTAGTTACGGTGTCCATTGAAAATAATTTTCAACTACACATAACTCTATGAATAGAGAACCGTGGGTCACAAGTAGATTACCATTGGAAAGGTATTAACGCATAGAAGATTATAGAATCTTAGTTTATCTCGATACCCAAATTATTCATGGAGTTATTACCAATAATAGGTAAACCTCCTCGTGGACCTATATGACCATATTAAAAGTCTTATATCTCCATGAGTTTAACTCCGATCATAAAAGGGATTGCAGAAATAGAATCAGGACGAAGAGTAGGCCTAGATAGAACCTTAAAACATTAAATTCGGAGAACTTAATGTTTTAGCCCTACCTTTGGCCTCTGTCCTGGGCGCACTCCCTTATAGTGTCACTGGATGCACTTTGGTCTAAAGTGCGCCCTCGGTCCTTCATTTTTTTAGTTATTTTTACCGAATTATTTTCCTTAAGTTCAGGGTAATAATTAGCAATTCAGGGTAACGCCAAGACTTCAGGGTAACAGCTAATAGCTAGTATATGTATGCATATAGCCAGCATATTGATCTGGGTATAACTATTGAACCATTAATCAGATACTTATGAAACTTAAACCGTAGCTCCCTTAAGGGTCTATGGACGCTCCATAAGGGTCTTAACCATCTAGGATGATTATAAACCACTCCGAGGTTCATACCCGTTTCATATACTTAACTCTTATAGATAAGTATTAGAAACATTTGCACCATACTACTAAGAGTGTACCTAGAGTCCATATAGATTCTAGGGTCGTTCTATAAGGGCCCAAGTACCTTTGGTAGGGCTGGATGTCACCCCATGACAGTGCCTCCCTCCTTAAGGTTCTTGTCCGCAAGAACCTAATTGATCATACAACCAGAATCATTATTGCTACTAACAACAATGGATGGGGCTTGAGGACCAGTCCTCATATACGACAGCCAAAACATAGCTGCGTACGTCTCATTTCACCCCTGAGACAATATGGCATAAGAAATACAGGTAAAACAAAAACGTAAAGATAATTCAAAAAACCTAATACCTAATAATAGGAAAAAAAGAAAAATCCTCATAAGATAACATCAGGGTCCCGAGGCTTACGAGGATTATCCAGATGGAATTTTCGAATTAAATCGGCTGCTCCATCCTTCAGGTTCTCATATGGTTCCCATGTGTCGTCATCAGGACCGTAACCCTTCTAAGAGACTAAATACATAACCCGTCCCTTCCTAAGCTTACTCGTCCTAACCTTTTCCACCTGGTATTCCGATTCTTCGAGGTCGACTGGAGGGGGTGTTGGTGAGCGTCTGCCGGCAATCGTATTAAGGTGGTAGGGTTCCAACAAACTAATATGAAAAACTGGGTGAGTTTTGCCTGTACTTGGGGGAAGCTCTAACTCATAGGCATAAGTGCCAATAAGCCGTATAATTCTAAACTTCCCTCGTAACTTGTAGTCAAGCTTCTTGGTCGGACTCCTTGTTTTGATGTTCTTTGCGTTGACCATAACCCAATCTCCCACTTTGAATGTTGGTTCCTTCTGTGCTACCTTGAGATTGTAGTATTTGGATATCCGGTCCTGCACTACCTTCATGTTTTCCCTCATAGCCTCTCTCATTGCGTCCAAGGTTTCGACTGTCTTGACTGCCTCAGGGTTGTTCGATTCAGTTGTGGCTTCGGTTAGGTTCTGGAAATTATTTTCTGGGTGTTAAGCATATGTGGCGAAGAATGGTGTGAGTTTAGTACTAGAGTGGACAGTGTTATTATAACAGAACTCGGTAAATAGTAATAACTCGACCCAGTCATCCTGATCCCAACAGCAATACGTCCGTAGATAATGCTCAAGGGTCTGGTTGACTCGTTCGGTTTGACCATCAGTTTGGGGGTGATATGCCGAGGACTTATCCAACTCAACTCCTAATAACCGCATTACCTCCATCCAAAACGAACTTGTAAACAACGAATCCCGATCCGAAACAACCCTCTTTGGTAATCCATGCAGTCTCCAAACCTCCTTGACAAATATCCCAGCCAACTCTTTTGCCTTCCGATTCTTTAAGGGAATGAAATGTGACATCTTAGTAAACCTATCAACAATAACCCAGATCTGATTATACCATTTAGCTGGTGGTAAATCAGTGATGAAATCCATCGAAATATGTTCCCACGGCCTGTAGGGGTGTAAGGAATACTTGTTTTCTCCTTACTATAAGTCTTGTTTGAACGTTGGAATCTCTTTGGCTATTTTTAGGATTTTCTTTATCTAATGTTTAGGACGCATTTTACTTGTTTAGGTATTTCCCTCAGTTGGATTAGTATATGGATTACTCATGTATTAGTGTTGTCTTTCTTTAGCACGTTATCTCTTTCCTTTATCGATGACTCATTACTGACATGTTTTATGTGGTCAGCAAGCTAACCACTTTCTCCTATTCCAGTTGCCTATCTTGTTCGGCAACTGATATCATGTCTTATTCTCTATTCTATTGTCAGCCTCGTTTCTATTACTTTCTCTGGCGTCATCTATGATACAGAACGTATCTAGAATGAGCCATCTTGTATCCATTATGATCAGGTATCATAATGAGTCTTGATGATTGTCCTTACATGAGTTCGTTAGACTCATAGCCTCAGAAATCTAGTGTCTATTAAAGACCTTATTTCCGCGGCCTCTAGATAGAACAGGATCTCTTTCAGTACCATATAGTCGAGCAACATCAGAATATACAAGCTACACTGGTAAAATTCTTTCTCCAGATCTCCGTGACTCTCCCGAACACCCCCCGAATACACCAACAGCCAGCCGCTCTTTGGGACTCCGGTATAGGACCTAGACAGTGTGCTTAGCTGCCCAACCTCGTTGGTAGAGCTGTGTTCATCTCAGGAACACCTCTACTAACTTGGCCTATACTTACAAGGAGATTGGAAGAGGTACGAGCTTGCCATATTTCTTGTGTCTTGCAGTCTTGTTTCTTTGGCAAGCATCACATGTGCGAACGTAGTTTCGTACCTAGTCTTCCATATTTGGCCAGTAGTAATTTCGTTTTATGAGCTCGAGGGTTTTGTCACGTTGGAAATGACCTGCAACTTTAGCATCGTGATACTGGAAAGCCACTTTCAACTTAAGGGAGTTGATGTCAGGTATATATAGGCGACGTTCATAGGTTACCATGTCATCTTCTAAACCATAATGATCGAGTCCAGGGTACTCCTTGCCAAACTTCAACGCGTTCCGAATCCCTAACCACTTGTCATCCTTGAGGCCAGCCTCTTGGATCTCCTTCGACCAACTTGATTCTTCTGTTTGTGAGGCCTTCACTGCCATAATGCAGCGCATTACTAGACTCTCCTCACTTGTTCCCAGTTGGAATTGACCAGGCTTGAACATCAGAATCGTGTGGTCCTGCTTCTCTCCCCCTCCTTCGAGGTCAGGATCAACCTGACGAGAAAGCACATCTGCTTTGCCATTTTTATTACCTGGGCGGTAGATGATTCTAAAATTAAACTGGCTTAGTATTTCCGCCCATCTGGCCTGCCTTCGATTGAGTATCTTAGTGGAATTAAAGTACTCAAGGTTCTTGTGATCCGTATACACAATTATCTCCTCCGGGGCACCCATGAGAAAATGTCTCCATTCCTGAAAACAATTGACAATTACGACCATCTCCTTGTCATGGACATCGTAATTAAGTTCTGCTAGGATAAAGCGTTTCGAATAGTACGCTACTGGGTCCCAATGACCATCTGGTTCTTTTTGGGATAGAATACCAGCTTTTGCTAGATCAGACGCATCTGTCTCGATCATTTTTGGTCGTTCTGGGTGATAATGGCATAGTATTGGAGCGGTGGTGAACCTATATTTCAACTCATCGAAGGCCTGTTGACACTGCTGTGTCCAGTTCCAAGGAACTCCATTGTGCGTTAGTGTTTGAATCGGCAAAGCCAAACTACTAAAGCCTTGAATAAACCGGCGATAGAAATTAGCAAATCCAATAAACCTCTGCACTTCTTTGACATTCCGAAGAGCCTGCCAGGCGAGGATGTCCTCGACTTTCTTCTGCCCCATTTGTATCCCCTTTGTAACTACTTTAAATCCCACAAATTCGACTTCTGGGACATGGAAGATACACTTGTCTATATTGACACAAAGGTTATTCTCCGTTAGTTTCTGCAGCACCCAACGGACGAGCTCGACATGTTCTTCCTCTGTTTGGGTATAAATGAGGATATCATCAATATATACAACTATTCCTTAGTCAATTCATTCCGATAGAATATTGTTAACATGTCGCTGGAAAATAGATGGCGCATTAGTTAGCCCAAAAGGCATAACCGTATATTCGTATAAGCCATATCTTGTCTTGAATGCTGTTTTCCACTCGTCTCCGGCCGCTATTCTGAGTAGGTTAAACCCGAGTTTGAGATCGAGTTTGGAGAAAACCTGTGAAGTACCAACTTGTTTCATTAGGGTAGTCATAAGTAGTAGTGGATACTTGTGTTTCTTGGTTATGGCATTGAGCTCTCTATAGCCTACGACTATTCTGAGCTTGCCATTTAGCTGTTTGGCGAAGAATATAGGAGCGCCAGCACTGCTTTTACTTGGTCTTATCTTGCCGGTTCGGAGCATCTCATCTAGGTATTCTTTGAGAAGCTCCAGTTCATTAGGGGAGAGGGGGTATAGTTTTCCTGACGGGGGACTCTTTCCTTCTTCTAACTCAATAGTCATGTCTTGTGAACCGTGCGTGGGAAGGGCGGATTGCAACTCCTTTCCAAAGATTTTTACAAAATCCCTGTACTGTATTGGCAATCGATCAGCAAGTTCATGGATATTTTCAATCGCTGTTATTTTCATAACCTTGCGAACGTCTCCATTAGCGAACTTCTGATAATCCCATTCCCCTATTTAAATTAATCCAATATATTGAGTATCTGCAAGTACTTCGTCAAACTCAGCGAAATCAGTAACCTCCTTGATTTCCAATGCTCTTTTTAGTTCGAGTCCATAAGGAGTGGTGACCCGTAGCTTATCACAATTGGCTTTAATCCAATCCATTCCCAAAATGAGTGGAAGACCTGATTCGAGGCACGCAACCTCAGTTACCAGGTCAAGAGTTTTGTTTCATCCCGATCTTGCATCTGGGTCCTCCATCTGCAGGTTCTGAACCTGCACTGTGCCAGACCTCTTGAGAATCGAGCCGTCGGCGCTCTCTAATCTCAGTCTTTTCTCCCTCTTAACCCAAGGCAGCATCATCTGTTCAACGAAAGAAGAATCAAAAATCGTGAGTTCTGCGCCAGTATCAACCAAAGCATTAATGGAAATTTCGCATTTATTTCCTCCGTACATCCAAGATAACTTAACAGAGATAAGAAATTTCAGTCCTTCACACTTCAATACCTTCGCACCCGATTTTCCTGCCAAAGAGAGATCCTTAATTCCATCCAATGAAATATCCGGCACCCCACCTTTTGTGGCCTTTTTTCGAGTGCGCCAATATGAGGAGCCACCTCATTATCAGCTTTTCTTTTTGTCCCTTTTTTTGCGTTTTTATTTGATAAAGAAAGAGAAGAAATAGCAGAAGAAGACAAATTGCGAGAAACAGAACTAATCAAAACAGGGTCAATATCCATAGGTTCCCCTTCATGTTCCTCCTTCCAACTGCCAACAGAGATGCCATTCCTTATAACACAAATAGAAAACCAATCCTGTGAGACTATCGACCCGACGTACTAGATAGCCCGCATCCCTAACAGTCCGAATTTTCTCCATAATCCAACTCATCCTCACTTACAATATGCCCAAACTGAACCTCAAGTGGTGTTGCTACAGCCGCTCCTGCAGACACTTCGCCACTTTCTTAGCTTCCTCCTTTACTTTTCCCTTTCCCTTTGCCTTGTCTCATCCGTAACCTTCCAACCGATTGAACAGTCACCCATCATGTGAGTTTTGTCCCCACACTTGATGCACTGTCCGTCCTTCTTCCGAGCCTGTCTCATAGCATATGTAACGCTATCTTAGCCAGGCTCTTTGGCTTTCTTGGAAGGGGTATCAGATTTCGATTTAGCCTTAGCATCAGGTTTGGTTTTTGCCTTTTGCTTTGGCTTGGTAATTCGGTCTTTGAGGTTTTCGGACTTCTTCTCGGCAGTCTTAGGAGTATTGGGAACCTCCTTTTTGCACCAGCAGCCTGTTCTTTTTGACGGAACTGGCTCTGTGCATGTGCCCCCTAACCTTCTCATACTTAACCTGAGACCCGGCATTAGCAATTGCCTGAAAGCACATTTCTGTACTTGCTGGCACTTTATCGAGAATGTCTTTATCAGTACTGACTCGGACCATATGGGCCCGAGTCTCAGGCTGAATAGCACTAATCAGGTGCTCCCAGAGCTGTTCCCGTGGTAGTTCCGCTACCAACTGATGAACCCTGACATAAGCGATGAAATCTTTCATCAACTCACCTTTCTTCTGGAATTCCTTTTGGAGGGAGACCTTTGCATCCCGCTTCTCATGCTGGTTCTGGAGTGCATTTATAACTAATGTTTAAAGACATTAAATGTGTCCTATTCAACCCATCCGGAGTTGGCATCTGGTGTTCGCTTGTGTTGGTTTGCATAATACTAGGTGCTCGCACCTCCTGTAAGTAGATCTGCTACAAACAAGATTTTTTCGCTATGGTAGAATAGGTTAGCGGCATGCATTCAAAGGTGTGATCTACCTTCATTAGGAATTCCTTCAGCTTGCTTGAAGTTCCATCGAACTTCGGAGGTAAGGGGAGGTTTCGGGGTTCTTTCTTGTCAGAAAGGACCCGGGTTTTCTGGACTGGAGGTGGTGGAGGTGGAGGTGGAGGTGGTGGAGGTGGTACTGGACCTGTCCGAGTACCACGGATAATGAAATCTTCGATATCATCATCAATTGATCGAGTTGTTTTTGTGGTCGTTATTGGCCAAGTGGCTGCTCTTGTAGGTCCTTGAGCTTTCGTTTGTGAGTTTGAATCCGGCGAGACAGTTCTTCTACCGATTCCTTATTAGTCTCACAACTGCGAATACGATCATCCTGTTCTTGTTTAATCGTTTCTGTGCCCAATCATTCAGCTTGCCAACATCTGCCTTAATACCATCGAACTCCACCTTGGCTGCATCAATTATCGCCTCCATGTCCTCCTTGAGCTTTTTTGTCAGCTCTTGCCATTGGATTTCTAAAGTTTCCTTAATGGAAACTGTTAGCCTCTTAACTGCGTCTTCTTGCCCATAGTTTGTCCTTTTAAGGCAGCTACTTCTTCAGTTACTTGCTGTCGCAGTAACTTTAGATCATTATAAGTAGCTTTCGCACCATTGAATACGATTGTGTGAGCTTCTTGGGCTTGTTTTAAAAACTAGCCTGAGCATTTAAACCTTCTGTAAGGTTCATGATTTCGGCTCATTGCCATTCGAATTCTGTGGCTCCATCACGAACTATTCTAGCCAATAATTCATCATATTCTTGTTGGCTTAGTCCTGTTCTAGGGGGTCGAATTGGTCATAGTGGGGGTTGTGTGGGATGGCGTTGGGAAGAGGCATTGCTGTTTGTTCGTCGAGGTGGTCTTCGGGAAGGTAGGCCAAATCGATCGATTAATCCAGGCGGGAATGATTGTAGTTCATCTGGACTATATATGGGATGTCTGGAGGATTCTATCTCACGAGATAGGATATCCTCCATTGGGATGTTAATAAGATCATCTTCCGTATCAGTATCCGACTGTGGAAGATTGTGAGGTCTTTGTGTGATGGCACGGGGTGTGACATCTGGGAACGTTAGGGGTTGGTAGGGCTGGCGAGGCCCTCTTGGTGTCTGTGAACTAGACATGATTTGAGAGTATAATAGCAAATGATAACGAGAATCACTGGCTACAAAGTAATGTCACGGGGGCCCTATTGACTGATAGCGCTCTTGCAACTATTAGGACTGCCGTAATTTGCTGCCGCAACGATATCTATTCCGCAACACAGAATATCAATCCTATAGCAGTAAAGTTCAATCTAACGATAGTCCCTTACGACGGATCTTATTTCGCAATACAAAATAAATCCTATGTCGCTTGAACGTAAAGTTAACTTAAGACTTAGAACTTTGTAGGCTTCGTGTACCAAGGTGCTCTTGCTTTCGATACTCGCTAGTGGTAGAATGAATTCAACCGGAACTACGTGCACTATTTATATCCGCGGTGTTTGTAGATATTCTTATGATAAAAATATTTTATAAAACGCGGGCCTACCTGTCACCTTGGAATTTCTTCCTAAGTGTTATGCCATCCACACCTTTGTTAATGCAGTTGCTATCTACACTCGTTGTCATAGGTTACTAACCCGAACGTAGAGAATATTCCCATGTCTACATGTTATAATACTTTGCTTATAGCTCGCTTATCTCATTAAAGAATTCTTATCCGAGACAACTAAATTCAATTTCAGATACGTTACCAATCCTCGATACTATCGAATTACCATCCGACAATATCTGAAGGCATCTAATTATGTTTCCGGCAATATTCACTTAATAGTGTTAGTGTCCATTGAAAATAATTTTCGACTGCACATAACTCTATGAATAGAGAACCGTGGGTCACAAGTAGATTACCATTGGAAAGGTATCAACGCATAGAAGATTATAGAATCTTAGTTTATCTTGATACCCGAATTATTCACAGAGTTATTACCAATAATAAGTAAACCTCCTCGTAACCTATATGACCATATTAAAAGTCTTATATCTCCTGAGTTTAACTCCGATCATAAAAAGGATTGCAGAAATAGAATCAGGACGAAGAGTGGCCTAGATAGAACCTTAAAACATTAAATTCGGAGAACATTATGTTTTAGCCCTACCTTTGGCCTCTGTCCTGAGCGCACTCCCTTATAGTGTCACCGGACGCACTTTGGTCTAAAGTGCGCCCTCGGTCCTTCATTTTTTTAGTTATTTTTACCGAATTATTTTCCTTAAGTTCAGGGTAATAATTAGCAATTCAGGGTAACGCCAAGACTTCAGGGTAACAGCTAATAGCTAGTATATGTATGCATATAGCCAGCATATTGATCTGAGTATAACTATTGAACCATTAATCAGATACTTATGAAACTTAAACCGTAGCTCCCTTAAGGGTCTATGGACGCTCCATAAGGGTCTTAACCATCTAGGATGATTATAAACCACTCCGAGGTTCATACCCGTTTTATATACTTAACTCTTATAGATAAGTATTAGAAACGTTTGCACCACACTACTAAGAGTGTACCTAGAGTCCATATAGATTCTAGGGTCGTTCTATAAGGGCCCAAGTACCTTTGGTAGGGATGGATGTCACCCCGTGACACATGGAAGATATACTTGTCTATGTTGACACACAGGTTATTCTCTGTTAGTTTCTGCAGCACCCAACGGACGAGCTCGACATGTTATTCCTTTGTTTGGGTATAAATGAGGATATCATCAATGTATAAAACTATTCCTTGGTTAATTCGTTCCGATAGAATATTGTTAACATATCGCTAAAAACAGATGGTGCATTAGTTAGCCCAAAAGGCATAACCGTATATTCGTATAAGCCATATCTTGTCTTGAATGCTGTTTTCCACTCATCTCCGGCTGCTATTCTGAGTAGGTTAAACCCGAGTTTGAGATTGAGTTTGGAGAAAACCTGTGAAGTACCAACTTGTTCCATTAGGGTAGTCACAAGTGGTAGGGGATACTTGTTTTTTTTGGTTATGGTATTGAGCCCTCTATAGTCTACGACTATTCTGAGCAAGTCATTTGGCTATTTGGCGAAGAATATAGGAGCGCCAGCACTGCTTTTGCTCGGTTTTATCTTGCCGGTTCGGAGCATCTCATCTAGGTGTCACGGGGTGACATCCAGCCCTACTAAAGGTACTTGGGCCCTTATAGAACGACCCTAGAATCTACATGAACTCTAGGTACACTCTTAGCAGTATGGTGCAAACATTTCTAATACTTATCCATAGAGTTAAGTATATGAAACGGGTATGAACCTCAGAGTGTTTTATAATCATCCTAGATGGTTAAGACACTTATGGAACGTCCATAGACCCTTGAGGGAGCTACGGTTTAAGTTTCATAAGAATCCGATTAATGGTTCAATAGTTATACCCAGATCAATATGCTGGCTATATGCATACATATACTAGCTAATAGCTGTTACCCTGAAGTCTTGGCGTTACTCTGAATATTGAATTATTACCCTGAACTGCAGAAAAATAATTCGGTAAAAATAAATAAAAAAATGAAGCCATGAGGGCGCACTTTAGACCAAAGTGCGTCTGGTGACACTACAAGGGAGTGCGCCCAGAACAGAGGCCAAAGGTAGGGCCAAAACATAAAGTTCCCTGGATTTAATGTTTCAAGGTTCTATCTAGGCCTACTCTTCGTCCTGATTCCATTTCTGCAATCCTTTTTATGATCGAAGTTAAACTCATGGAGATATAAGACTTTTAATGTGGTCATATAGGTCCACAAGGAGGTTTACTTATTATTGATAATAACTCCGTAAATAATTTGGGTATCGAGATAAACTAAGATTCTATAATCTTTTGTGCGTTGATACTTTTCCAATGGTAATCTACTTGTGACCCACGGTTCTCTATTCATAGGGTTATGTGCAGTTGAAAAACATTTTCAATGGATACTAGACACTATTAAGTGAATATTGCTGGAAATATAATTAGATACCTTCTGTCACGGGGTCCCTATTAATAGATAGTGCTCTTGCAACTATTAGGATGGCCATAATTTCCTGCCGCAACGATATCTATTCTGCAACACAGAATATCAATCCTATAGCAATAAAGTTTAGTCCAACAGTAGTTCCTCATGACGGATATTATTTCACAACACAAAATAAATCCTATGTCGCTTAAATGTAAAGTTAACTCAAGACTTAGAACTTCATAGGCTTCGTATACTCAATGTGCTCTTGCTTTCGAATACTCGCTGCTGGTAGAATAAATTCAACTGGAACTACTTGCACTATTCATATTCTGCGGTGTTCGTAGATATTCTTATGATAAAAATATTTTATAAAACGCGGGCCTACCTGTCACCTTGGAATTTCTTCCTAAGTGTTATGCCATCCACACCTTTATTAATGCAGTTGCTATCTGCACTCATTGTCACAGGTTACTAACCTGAACATAGAGAATATTCCCATATTGTAAGTGTGGGCCAAGTTAGTAGAGGTGTTCCTGAGATGAACACAGCTCTACCAACGTGGTTGGGCAGCTAAGCACACTGTCTAGGTCCTATACAGGAGTCCCAAAATGCGGCTGGCTGTTGGTGTATTTGGGGGGGGGTGTTCGGGAGAGTCACGGAGATCTGGAGAAAAAATATTACCGGTGTAGCTTGTATATTCTGATGTTGCTCGACTAGATAGTACTGAAAGAGATCCTGTCCTATCTAGAGGCCGCGGAAATAAGGTCTTTAATAGACACTAGATTTCTGAGGCTATGAGTCTAAACGAACTCATGTAAGGACAATCATCAAGACTCATTATAATACCTGATCATAATGGATACAAGATGGCTCATTCTAGATACATTCTGTATCATAGATGACGCCAGAGAAAGTAATAGAAACGAGGCTGACAATAGAATAGAGAATAAGACATGATATTAGTTGCCGAACAAGATAGGCAACTGGAACAGGAGAAAGTGGTTAGCTTGCTGACCATATAAAACATGTCAGTAATGAGTCAGTGATAAAAAAAAGAGATAATGTGCTAAAGAAGACAACACTAATACATGATTAATCCATATACTAATCCAACTGAGGGAAATACCTAAACAAGTAAATACGTCCTAAACATTAGATAAAGAAAATCCTAAAAATAGCCAAAGAGATTCCAACGTTCAAACAAGACTTATAGTAAGGAGAAAAACAAGTATTCCTTACACATGTCTGTATGTTATATATACTTCGCTTATAGCTCGCTTATCCCATTAAAGAATTCTTATCCGAAACAACTAAATTCAATCTCAGATACATTACCAATCCCCGATACTATCGAATTACCATCCGACAATATCCGAAGGTATCTAATTATATTTCCGGCAATATTCACTTAATAGTGTCTAGTGTCCATTGAAAATAATTTTCAACTGCACATAACTCTATGAATAGAGAACCGTGGGTCACAAGTGGATTACCATTGGAAAGGTATCAACGCATAGAAGATTATAGAATCTTAGTTTATCTCGATACCCAAATTATTGATGGAGTTATTACCAATAATAAGTAAACCTCCTTGTGGACCTATATGACCATATTAAAAGTCTTATGTCTCCATGAGTTTAACTCCGATCATAAAAGGGATTGCAGAAATGGAATCAGGACGAAGAGTAGGCCTAGATAGAACCTTGAAACATTAAATTCGCAGAACTTTATGTTTTGGCCCTACCTTTAGCCTCTGTCTTGGGCGCACTCCCTTGTAGTGTCACCGGACGCACTTTGGTCTAAAGTGCGCCCTCATGCCTTCATTTTTTTATTTATTTTTACCGAATTATTTTCCTACAGTTCAGGGTAATAATTCAATATTCAGGGTAATGCCAAGACTTCAGGGTAACAGCTATTAGCTAGTATATGTATGCATATAGCCAGCATATTGATCTGGGTATAACTATTGAACCATTAATCGGTTACTTAGGAAACTTAAACTGTAGCTCCCTTAAGGGTCTATGGACGTTCCATAAGGGTCTTAACCATCTAGGATGATTATAAACCACTCCGAGGTTCATATCCGTTTCATATACTTAACTCTTATAGATAAGTATTAGAAACATTTGCACTACACTACTAAGAGTGTACCTAGAGTCCATATAGATTCTAGGGTCGTTCTATAAGGGCCCAAGTACTTTTGGTAGGGCTGGATGTCACCCCGTGATACCTTTAGATATTGTCGGATGGTAATTCGATAGTATCGGGGATTGGTAATGTATCTGAAATTAAATTTAGTTGTCTCGGATAAGAATTCTCTAATGGGATAAGCGAGCTATAAGCGAAGTATGTATAACATGCAGACATGGAATATTCTCTACATTCGGGTTAGTAACCTATGACTACGAGTGCAGATAGCAACTGCATTAACAAAGGTGTAGATGGCATAACACTTAGGAAGAAATTTTAAGGTGACAGGTAGGTCCGCGTTTTATAAAATATTTTTATCATAAGAATATCTACAACCACCGCGGGATATAAATAGTGCAAGTAGTTCCGGTTGAATTCATTCTACCACAAGTGAGTATTCGAAAGCAAGAGCACTTTAAGTATAAGAAGCCTACAAAGTTCTAAGTCTTGAGTTAACTTTACATTTAAGCAACATAGGATTTATTTTGTGTTGCGAAATAAGATCTGTCGTGAGAAACTACTGTTGGACTAAACTTTACTGCTATAGAATTGATATTCTGTGTTGCGGAATAGATATCGTTGCGGCAGGAAATTATGGCTGTCCTAATAGTTGCAAGAGCGCTATCTGTTAATAGGGCCCCTGTGACACTAGGTATTCTTTGAGAAGCTCCAGTTCATCAGGGGAGAGGGGGTATAGTTTTCCTGATGGGGGACTCTTTTCTTCTTCTAACTCAATTGTCATTCTTGTGGACCGTGCATGGGAAGGGTAGATTGCAACTCCTTTCCAAAGATTTTTACAAAATCCCTGTACTATGTTGGCAATCGATCAGCAAGTTTATGGATATTTTCAGTCGCTGTTATTTTCATAACTTTGCGAACATCTCCATTAGTGAACTTCTGATAATCCTATTCCCCTATTTCAATTAATCCGCATATTGAGTCTCTGCAAGTACTTCGTCAAAGTCAGTGAAATCCGTAACCTCCTCAATTTCCAACGCTCTTTTTAGCTCGAGTCCATAAGGAGTAGTGACCCGTAGCTTATCATAATTGGCTTTAATCCAATCCATTCCCAAAATGAGTGGAAGACCTGGTTCAAGGCACACAACCTCCATTACCAGGTCAAGAGTTTTGTTTCTCCCGATCTTGCATCTGGGACCTCCATCTGCAGGTTCTGAACCTGCATGTGCCAGACCTCTTGAGAATCGAGCCGTCGGCGCTCTCTAATCTCAGTCTTTTCTCCCTCTTAACCCAAGACAGTATCATCTGTTCAACAAAAGAAGAATTAAAAATCGTGGCTTCTGCGCCAGTATTAACCAAAGCATTAATGGAAATTTCGCGTTTATTTCCTACGTATATCCAAGATAACTTAACAGAGATAAGAAATTTCAATCCTTCTAGCTTCAATACCTTCTTACCCGATTTTCTTGCCAAAGAGAGATCCTTAATTCCATCCAATGAAATATCCGGCACTGCCACCTTTCATGGTCTTTTTTTGAGTGAACCAATATGAGGAGCCACCTTATTATCAGCTTTTCCTTTTCTCCCTTTTTTTGTGTTTTTATTTGATAAAGAAAGAGAAGAAATAGCAGAAGAAGACAAATTGCGAGAAACAGAACTAATTAAAACAGGGTCAATATCCATAAGTTCCCCTTCATATTCCTCCTTCCAACTGCCAACAGAGATGTCATTCCTTATAACACAAATAGAAAACCAATCCTACGAGACTATCCGACTTGACATACTAGATAGCTTGCATTCCTAATAGTCTGAATTCTCCCCATAATCCAACTTATCCTCACTAATAATGTGCCCAAACTGAACCTCAAGTGGCGCTACCACAGCCGCTCCTGCAGACACTGTTGCCACTTTCTTAACTTCCTCCTTTCCCTTTCCCTTTCCCTTTCCCTTTGTTTATCCGTAACCTTCCAACCGATAGAACAGTTACCCATCATGTGAGTTTTGTCCCCACACTTGATGCACTGTCCGTCTATCTTTCGAGCCTGTCTCATAGCATATGTAACGCTATCTTGGCCAGGCTCTTTGGCTTTCTTGGAAGGAGTATCTGACTTGGATTTAGCTTTAGCATCAGGCTTGGTTTTTGCCTTTTGCTTGGGCTTGGTAATTCGGTCTTTGAGGTTTTGGACTTCTTTTCGGCAGTCTTGGAGTGTTGGGTACCTCCTTGTTCACACCAGCAGCCTGTTGTTTTTGATGGAACTGGCTCTGTGCATGTGCCTCCCTAACCTTCTTATACTCAACCTGAGACCCGGCATTAGCAATAGCCTGAAAGCACATTTCTGTACTTACTGGCACCTTATCGAGAATGTCCTTGTCAGTACTGACTCGGACCATATGGGCCCGAGTCTCAGGCTGAATTGCTAATCAGGTGCTCCCAGAGCTGTTCTCGTGGTAGTTCCGCTACCAACTGATGAACCCTGACACGAGCGATAAAATCTTTCATCAACTTACCTTTCTTCTGAATTCCTTCTGAAGAGAGACCTTTGCATCCCGCTTCTTATGCTGGTTCTGATGTGTGTTAATGAATTCACATTTCAAGATGTTAAACGTGTCCCATTTAACCTATCCGGAGTTGGCATATGGTGTTCGCTTATGTTGATTTGCATAATACCAAGTGCTTGCATCTCCTCTAAGTAGATCCGCTACAAACAGGATTTTTTCGCTATGAGTAGAGTATGTTAGCGGCATGCGTTCAAAGGTGTGGTCTACCTTCATCAGAATTCCTTCAGCTTGCTTGAAGTTCCATCGAACTTCGGTGGTAGGGGAGGTTTCGGGGTTCTTTTTTCTCAGAAAGAACTCGAGTTTTCTTTTGTGGAGGAGGTGATGGTGGAGGCGGAGGGGGTGGTAACAGACCAGTCCGAGTACCACGTATAATGAAATCTTCAATATCATTATCAATTGATCGAGTACGTTTCAGTGGACATTGTTGGCTGAGTGGTTGCTCTTGTAGGTCTTTGAGCTTCCTTTTGTGAGTCTAGATCTGACGAGAGAGTTCTTCTACGGATTCTTATTAGTCTCACAACTGCGAATTCGATCATCTTGCTCTTGCTTGATCGCCTTCTGTGTCCATTCATGGAGTTTGACAACATCCGCTTTGATACCATCAAACTCTACCTTAGCTGCATCGACTATTGCCTCTGTGTCCTACTTGAGCTTCTTGCTTAACTCCTCCCATTGCTTTTCTAATGCCTTACTAATAGATACAGTTAAGCGTTTAACTGCATCCTTTTGTCCTTCTGTTTGACCTTTTAGGGCTGCTACCTCCTCGGTGACCTGCTGTCGTAACAACTTTAGATCTTCATATGTAGCCATTGCTCCTTCAAAAATAACTCTGTGAGCATCTTGAGCTTCTTTAGGAGGCTTGCTTGAGCGTTAGACCTCTTGTAAGGTCAGCAATCTCGGCTCGTTACCGGTCGAACTCAATGGATCCATCTCGAACAATGTGAGCCAATAATTGGTCATATTCTTCTTGGCTTAAACTTGGTTGAGACGGTCGTATGGGGCGTGGTGAAAGCTAGGTAGGACGTCATGATGATGTATTACTGGCTGTTCAACGGGAGGCCTTCGGGAAGGTTGTCCAAATCGTTCTAATAAACCAGGTGGGAATGTAGTTAACTCATCTGGAGAGTATATAGGGTGTCTTGAGTATTTCATCCCATGAGATAGAATATCCTCCATTGGGATATCAATAAGGTTATCTTCCGTATCTGTATTAGATTGAGGAAGATTGTGTGGTCTTTGTATGCTGGCACGGGGTGTGACATCTGGGAATGTAAGGGGTTGGTAGGGCTGGCGAGGCCCTCTTGGTGTCTGTGAGCTAGACATGATTTGAGTATATAATAGCAAATGATAATGAGAATCACTAGCTACAAAGTAATGTCACGGGGGCCCTATTGACTGATAGCGCTCTTGCAACTATTAGGACGGCCGTAATTTGCTGCCGCAACGATATCTATTCCGCAACACAGAATATCAATCCTATAGCAGTAAAGTTCAATCCAACATTAGTCCCTCATGACGGATCTTATTTCACAACACAAAATAAATCCTATGTCGCTTGAACGTAAAGTTAATATAAGACTTAGAACTTTGTAGGCTTCGTGTACTCAAGGTGCTCTTGCTTTCGAATACTCGCTCGTAGTAGAATGAATTCAACCGGAACTACTTGTACTATTTATATCCTGTGGTATTTGTAGATATTCTTATGATAAAAATGTTTTATAAAATGCGGGCCTACCTGTCACCTTGGAATTTCTTCCTAAGTGTTATGCCATCTACACCTTTGTTAATGCAGTTGCTATCTGCACTCATTGTCACAGGTTACTAACCCGAACGTAGAGAATATTCCCATGTCTGCATGTTATATGTACTACACTTATAGCTCGCTTATCCCATTAAAGAATTCTTATCCGAGACAACTAAATTCAATTTCAGATACGTTACCAATCCCCGATACTATCGAATTACCATCCGACAATATCCAAAGGCATCTAATTATATTTCCGACAATATTCACTTAATAGTGTGTAGTGTCCATTGAAAATAATTTTCGACTGCACATAACCCTATGAATAGAGAACCGTGGGTCACAAATAGATTACCATTGGAAAGGTATCAACGCATAAAAGATTATAGAATCTTAGTTTATCTCGATACCTGAATTATTCATGGAGTTATTACCAATAATAAGTAAACCTCCTCATGAACCAATATGACCATATTAAAAGTCTTATATCTCCATGAGTTTAACTCCGATCATAAAAAGGATTGCAGAAATGGAATCAGGAGGAAGAGTAGGCCTAGATAGAACCTTGAAACATTAAATCCGGAGAACTTTATGTTTTGGCCCTACCTTTGGCCTCTGTCCTGAGCGCACTTCTTATAGTGTCACCGTATACACTTTGGTCTAAAGTGCACCCTCATGGCTTCATTTTTTTATTTATTTTTACCGAATTATTTTCCTGCAGTTCAGGGTAATAATTCAATATTCAGGGTAATGTCAAGACTTCAGAGCAATAGCTAATATAGCTAGCATATATATGCATATAGTCAGCATATTAATCTGAGTATAACTATATAACCATTAATCGGATTCTTATGAAACTTGAACCGT